>SJYX01004279.1:193786-219837 GCA_006410675.1 Oreotragus oreotragus | reverse complement strand
CTGGGATTCTCCAGGCAAGAACACTGGAGTGGGTTGCCATTTCCTTCTCCAATGCATGAAAGTGAAAAGTGAAAGGGAAGTCGCTCAGTTGTGTCTGACTCCTAGCGACCCCATGGACTGCAGCCTACCAGGCTCCTTCGTCCATGGGATTTTCCAGGCAAGAGTATTGGAGTGGAGTGCCATTGCCTTCTCCACCTGTCTTCTGCAGTGCTGCTCAAACTTGAGTGTGGATTGGACCCGCCTGGAAAGTTTGTTGAAGCCCAGATTTGGGGACCCAGCCACAGTTTCTGACATAGTAGGTCTGGGGTGGAGCCTGTTTACTGAAAAAAATACCCCTCTATCTAAACGTCATGTTTTATTTGGGAAACTTAGTGAGGACTTAGAGCCTGGGAGGCACCCTCTCAAAAAGCTCTGAGGAGCTGTTCCAAAGAGATAAGGGAGAAGCCAAAACATATAGGGGTTTTTGCAGAAAAAAAAAATATATATTAAACAGCACTGCTAATCACAAAAAATAGACAACTCAAGTTAATGATTTTAGCATTTTTCTATTGGAGAAGGTGACGGCACCCCACTCCAGTATTCTTGCCTGGAAAATCCCATGGACGGAGGAGCCTGGGTAGGCTGCAGTCCATGAGGTCGCTAAGAGTCAGACACGACTGAGCGACTTCCCTTTCACTTTTCACTTTCCTGCATTGGAGAAGGAAATGGCAACCCACTCCAGTGCTCTTGCCTGGAGAATCCCAGGGACGGGGGAGCCTGATGGGCGGCTGTCTATGGGGTCACACAGAGTCGGACACAACTGAAGTGCCTTAGCAGCAGCATTTTTCTATGTGTGGGAAGATGCAAGAATTTTAGCTCATTGAAATTATTCCTTAGATATGAATTTTATCTAGAGCCAGTATCCAAAGCATGTGTGTGCATGCGTGCAAGCTCAGTCATGTCCAACTTTTTGTGACTCCATGGACAGTAGCCCTCCAGGCTCCTCTGTCCATGAGGTTATCCAGCCAAGAACACTGGAGTGGGTTGCCATTTCCTCCTCCAGGGAATTTTCTCGACCCAAAGATCAAACCCGTACCTCCTGCATCTCCTGCATTGGCAGGCAGAGTCTTTACCACTGAGCCAGCTAGGAAGCTGCCATCCAAAGCATATGTTCCTGTTTTTCTACATTTTGGAATGGGGGTTTGGGAGGATGGAAGGGGGACAGCTGCAGTGGCTGATGGCTTGATGGCATTCCTTGTTTCCTGGAATGGCAGGAGACATATTTTGTTTACTGGAGTAGCAGGCATTTTTTTTGTCCACAGCACTTCCTCTTTGTCATAAAATTGACCAAGACTTGGGAGGCATCTCTTGCCCAATTTGTCCTACAGCACTATGAATTCTCTTTCTTAGTAAAGCCAAGAACTTGCCATTTCTAGGCATTTCCCACGTGATAATGATGATGCGGTCCTGAGACCGCACTTTAACAACCACAGGCAGAAGCCTTAGAATAAGAGCTCTGGATTCAAACCAGCCAAGTTTAGGACTGCCAGATGAGAAACAAGATGCTCAGTTAAATTTGAATTTCACATAAACAACAAATGGTTTTCGAATATACGCGTGTCTCATGCGAGAGACAGCCTGTATTTTTATAGGTTACATCTGCAACCCTATTGGGTTTAACTCCCAGCATTTCGGCTCTGGAGCCTTGTTATTTAGGGAAAGTCATTATGGGATTTGTGCTTCAGTATCTCCTTCTACAAAATGGGGATGGTAAGGATGCCACCTGTCTTCTAGAACACGTGAGATGATGAAATGATCATGTAAGGACTTGCCGCAGAGCCATGCCTGTAGCAAGCCCTCAATAAATGTCAGCTGTTATTATTCACCATTAACCTCAGGTGAGTAACTTTTTAAGGGGAAAAAAAATGTGCAGAGAGTGCTTTGTGAAAGGATTCTATGATTCAGCCTTTTACATTTTAAATGAGAAAATATTTCTGTTCTCAGAAAAGGTCCTTTTAGCTGCCCCCTCCCAGTTCTGTGATAGTAGGTTATAAAAACGCATTGGCTGATTACATCCAGAAGCTCTCCTTCCAACAACTCCTACTCTGGCTCAGGGCAGGATGTGGCCGTCCTTTCTGTTGTGCATGAGTGGTAGATGTCTCAGGAGCTGGCAAAAGAGGACTTCAGGGGCAGGGTTAATTCCTGCCTCTGGGGGACAGACACAGTGCCTGGCAACGTGCTGCTTGCTATGGAGAGAGGGAAAGAGAGAGAGGAGAAATATGAAGATTCATTAAATGTAGATTAAATTTGAATGTGACTCAATCCCCTGGAATTAAACTTTTCCCCTCAATTATTCCAAATTTGTATCTATCTGGTTAAGAACAATGGTCTTAGCATCACCAAAAAGCAAAATCAGAAGCGGTCTTAGCTGTTACCCACTCCTATGGCTTCCATGAAAAAATGTGTATTTTTATTATGCATATATACATGTTAATCAAAAGCTATGAAAAGCCTGAGATGCTGACTGCCCCTGTGCTGCATGGAATCCTGGTCCATTCTGGAAGCAGGAAAGCTGGTGAGCCTGGAAAGCCTGAAATGCTCATGGGGAGAGAGAGTGATGTGGGGGGCCCAGTGTGGGACTAAAACGTCTGGAGATGTCATTGGTCTTTGGTAAAATAATGTCAACTAGATCAGCAGTAGTATTTTCCAACCTTCGGGTTGTAACCTGTAAGTTTGTTAGCTACTCAGTTATGTCTTGGAGAAGGAAATGGCAACTCACTCCAGAACTCTTGCCTGGAAAACTCTATGAACTGAGGAGCCTGGTGGGCTACAGTCCATGTGGTGGCAAAGAGTCGGACATGACTGAGCGCTTTCTTTCTTTCTTTTCAGTTGTGTCTGACTCTTTGTGACCCCATGGACTGTAGCCCACCAGGTTCCTCTGTCCATGGGCTNCAGAACTCTTGCCTGGAAAACTCTATGAACTGAGGAGCCTGGTGGGCTACAGTCCATGTGGTGGCAAAGAGTCGGACATGACTGAGCGCTTTCTTTCTTTCTTTTCAGTTGTGTCTGACTCTTTGTGACCCCATGGACTGTAGCCCACCAGGTTCCTCTGTCCATGGGCTTCTCCAGGCAGGAATACTGGAGTGGGTTGTCATGCCCTCCTCCAAGGGATCTTCCTGATCAGCGATCAAACCCACATCTCTAATGTCTTCTGCACTGGCAGGCAGAGTTCTTTACCACTAGCGCCCCCTGGGAAGCCCCTTGTTATATATACTTGCTGGCATTTACTGAGCATTTAATATAGGCAGGCATGCTTCAAAGTACTTCCATTAATGAGCTCTTTTAACTCCTACAACATGTGGGAGATAAAATTATGTTCTCATCCCCATTTTCAGATAAGGAAATGGAACAGAACAATGTGAAGGGCTTCTTGAGATTACACGGCCTACAGAATTAGGATTCAAATCCAGAAATTCTGGTTCCAGATTCCTTGAGTCAGCACGTCACAGTTTCCAAAGTCTGTTTTTGATGGTAAAGTATACACAGCATAAAACTTGCCCTTTCAACCCTGTAAGTGTAAAACTTGGTGGCATTAGAGGTATTCATGTACACACAAGCATCACTACTATCACTTTCCCCAGGCTTGACTCCATCTTTCCGCCTCTCCTCCACCTGCCATGAACCTTTCATTTCTTTCCTGTCTCTATGAGTTTACCTCTTGTATGTAGATATTTCATATAAACGGAGTGATATAATGTGTGGTCTTTTGCGTCTGGCTTCTTTCATTTGCGTGCGTGCTCAGTTGCTTCAGTCGTGTCTGACTCTGTGGGACCCAATGGACCGTAGCCCACCAGGGCTTCTCCAGGCAAGAAAAGGAGAGGGTTTCTATGCCCTCCTCCAGGGGATCTTCCGGACCCGGAGACTGAACCCGCGTCTCTTACATCTCCTGCAGTGGCAGGCAGGTTCTTTACCACTAGCGTCACCCCTAAGAAGTCCCTTCTTTTCCCTAGTATATCTTTATGCTTGTCTATGTCATAGCATGTACTAGTATTTCATTCATTGCATGGCTGAGTAAATTTCAGTGTATGATTGTACCACATTCTGTGTATCCATTTCTGTTGATGGACACTTAGGATGTTTCCACATTTTGACTCTTGTGAACTATGTGACTAAGGATCCCAAGTTTCTTCACACAGATGGTGGAGAAGGTCACTGAGAACAGAAAACTGAGATTATTCTGGTTTCAGATATTAAGCCCTGTCATCTCATGGATTATTAGCTCATTTGATCTTCATGACAACCTATGATGCTTGCCCATTTTTATACATATGAAGGAGAGAGAAAGTGAGTCACCTGCACAGGGTCATACAGCCAATCAAAGCTCATCTTTCTCTGTCCCAAAAGATAAACTTGTATTTATCCGAAGCAGCAGAACTCTGAACACTGGCTGCTTGCTGGAGTGGGCGCTGAACTTCATTCCCATTTGCACAAAATTTGTACTAAATTATGGTGGGGAAAATTCCCTCACTACTCATATTGCACTGATTCCAGGTGCTATATTAAAGCATTTGTGAAGAAGAATACGGGAATAAAGAGTTTCCATTGTGCAAGAAGAAAGCTATTCTTTATCCTTAAACCTCAGTATCATAATTTCCATTCCTTCTCTGTTTGGTGAGGCTTCCTTCAGTTTATTCATTCCTTCAGTGTGGCTGAGGGCCTACTATGTGCCAAACACTGCTCCAGGCATGGAATATGGCAGTGAATAGGGCAGATGGAGTCTCTACCCCCAGAAACCACTGGGAGAGTCCAGGTAATGAACAAATGAGCCAACACAGGAGCATATCAGACACTGATAAGAGCAGAGAGTTACATTTCGCTCTTTATTTATTTTGATTTTACTTTACTTTTAAATTGAAGTATAGTTACTGTGCCACATTATATGTTATAGATATACAATAGAGTGATTTACAAATTTTAAAGGTTATCCTCCATTTATAGTTATTATTCAGCTTCCTTGGTGGCTCAGATGGTGAAGAATCTGCCAGTA
Source organism: Oreotragus oreotragus (assembly GCA_006410675.1). Taxonomy (NCBI): domain Eukaryota; kingdom Metazoa; phylum Chordata; class Mammalia; order Artiodactyla; family Bovidae; genus Oreotragus; species Oreotragus oreotragus. Next base: position 214,811 of record SJYX01004279.1, on the reverse strand, counting down.
ATTCAGGAGACCTGGGTTTGATCCCTGGGTTGGGGAGATCCCCTGAAGAACGGAATGTCAACCCACTGTCCATGGAGAATTCCATGGACAGAGGAGCCTGGCAGGTTACAGTCCATGGGGTTGCAAAGAGTTGAACAAGACTGAGGGACTAACTTATTGACTATGCCACAGACTTTGTCTGTGTGGATCACAAAATACTGTGGAAAATTCTGAAAGAGATTGGAATACCAGACCATCTGACCTGACTCTTGAGAAATCTGAATGCAGGTCAGGAAGCAAGAGTTAGAACTGGACATGAAACAACAGACTGCTTCCAAATAGGAAAAGGAGTACGTCAAGGCTATATATTGTCACCCTGCTTATTTAACTTCTATGCAGAGTACATCATGAGAAACACTGGGCTAGAAGAAGCACAAGTTGGAATCGAGATTGCTGGGAGAAATATCAATAACCTCAGATATGCAGATGACACCACCCTTATGGCAGAAAGTGAAGAAGAACTAAAAAGCCTCTTGATGAAAGTGAAAGAGGAGAGTGAAAAAGTTGGCTTAAAGCTCAACATTCAGAAAACTAACATCACGGCATCCAGTCCCATCACTTTGTGGCAAATAGATGGAGAAACAATGGAAACAGTGTCAGACTTTATTTTTGGGGGGCTCCAAAATCACTGCAGATGGTGATTGCAGCCATGATATAAAAACGCTTACTCTTTGGAAGAAAAGTTATGACCAATCTAGGTGGAATAGTAAAAAAGCAGAGACATTACTTGCCAACAAAGGTCCATCTTGTCAAAGCCATGGTTTTTCCAGTAGTCGTGTATGGATGTGAGAGTTGGACTCTGAAGAAAGCTGAGCACTGAAGAATTGATGCTTTTGAACTGTGGTGTTGGAGAAGACTCTTGAGAGTCCCTTGGACTGCAAGGAGATCCAACCAGTCCCTCCTAAAGGAAATCAGTCCTGAATATTCATTGGAAGGACTAATGTTGAAGCTGAAACTTCAATGCTTTGGCCACCTGATGTGAAAAGCTGAATCATTTGAAAAGACCCTGATGTTGGGAATGATTGAAGGCAGGAGAAGGGGACGACAGAGGATGAGATGGTTAGATGGCATCACCAACTCAATGGACATAAGTTTGGGTAAACTCTGGGAGTTGGTGATGGACAGGGAGGCCTGGCGTGCTGCAGTTCATGGGGTCGCAGAGAGTCGGACACGACTGAGCACCTGAACTGAACTGAGCTGAGGGACTAACACTTTCACTTTTCATGGTTATTATAAAATATTGGCCATATTACCTGCATATACATTGTAGCTTATTTTATACCTAATCCTTTGTATCTCTTAATCCTCTCCCCTGCTACTGCCCTCCACTTCCTTCTCCCCACCTATAGCCACTAGTTTGTTCTCTGTTTTTGTGTCTGTTCTTTATGTTATAATCACTAGTTTGTTGTGTTTTTTAGATTCCACATGTAAGTAATATCATGGAGCACTTGTCCTTCTCTGTCTGACTTATTTCACTGAGCATAATGTCCTTCAAGTTCAACCATGCTGCTGCAAATGGCAAAATTTTATTTTCTTTAATGGCTGAGAAGTGTCCCATGGTATATGTATGACATCTTCTTTATCCACTCATTTTCTGATGGACACTTAGGTTGCTTCCATATCTTGACAGTTGTAAATAATGCTATGAACATTGAGGTTCATGTATCTTTTTGAATTAGTGTTTTTGTTTTTCTCAGAATAGGAGTGGAGTTGCTAGGTCACATGTACACCTTGCTCTTTAAATGTCTCTATAGAATTTGACGATAAAAATCTATACATAAAAGAGGGTGCTGAGCTCAAAGACTGGTGAGAAAGCCTAACTTCCTCAACTTTCAAACTCACCATGTTCCCAGAAATGACAATGAATTTACTGAAAGGAATTGAAAATAGCATCTTCCTTGATCCTTGGGGTCCCTTTGGTGGGAAGAACAGAGCCTAAAGTGGACCTGTTCACACCCTGCTTTTTCCACTCACTTTTCTGGAGTGCTGCTGGTTTAGGGAAACACTTTCAGGGTTCAAGGTTATCTTCTAAATCAAGAATTAGCAGACTTTCTTTCTAAAGAGTCAGATAGTAAGTAGATTAGTCTTTGCAGGTCATACAGTCCCCGCTGCCATTATAACATGAAAGAAGCGAGCGGCAATACACAAATGCAAGGACACGCCTGTGTTGTAATGAAATTCTATTTATAGGCCTTAAAATTAAGTTTCACATAATTTTCATGTGTCAGAAAAATTGTTAAGAAAGCTTTTTCAATCATGTAAAAATGTAAAAACCATTCTTAGCTTGTGGGTGGAGAGCTGGATTTGGCCCAGGGGCCACAGACCATTGATCCCTGCTCTAGCATCCCTCATAAAGGATCCGCTAACCTCTGAGCATCCCCCATTCTACTCCAGTTAACTGACTACATTTTAAGGAAAATGAGTCCATTTTCAGAAAGGTGTTGTTTTTAGAAAATATCAGTCTTGTCTTGAGTAGAAATATGCCTTCTTGTTTCATTCATTCAACAAAAAAAATTTTTTTTTAAGTAGAGAATTTCCTGGTGGTCCAGTAGTTAGGACTCTAGGCTTTCACTGCTAAGGGCTCATGTTTGATCCCTGATAGGGAACAATGTTCCCACAAGCTGCACAGCATGCCCCACCCCCACCAAAAAAAATTGTCTGTCTGATGGAAGTTTAGAATATACATGAAGCTAGAGAGAATAGTAGAATGAATTTCCTCACACCCACCCACCTCCCCCCAAGCTGGGCAATTATTAACATGTGTCCAATCTTGCATCTTCCAGCCTCACTCTCTCCACTGCCTTCCATGAGCCTTCTAAAGAAAATCCCAGAAATCACACCACTCCATCAGCTACTCATTCAGTATACACCTCTGAGAGAAAAGGACTGAAAAATCTTACCAAGGTGCCATGATAAGAATTCAAAAATTAACCCTTGTTTTTTAATATCATTTATATCTGGTCAGTGCCCAAGTTTCTCCTACTTGTTTTCCCTCTGGTTGATTTTTTAAAATCCAGACCAAAATAAAGTCCATGTCATGCATTTGGTAAATCTCTTAAGTCTCCTTTTTAAAAAGCAGGCTTATTGAAGCATAATTGGCACACAATATACTACACATACTTAAAGTGTACAGTTTGATGAGCTTTGACACATGTATGTGACCATGAAACCATCACCACAGTCTAGACTGTGAGTGCTCCTCTCATCCGCTAAATTCCTTTGTTCCTCTTTCTAATCTCCCCTTGGCTTGTCCCCACCCCAGCCACCACCCTCCACTGAAGTGCAACTGCTAATTTGCTGTCTGTCGTTATAGATTAGTTTATATTATCTATAGATTTATATAAATGGAATCATAGAGCATGTACGCTTTTTTGTGCAGTTTCTTTCACACTCATGATTAGCTTGAGATTAATCTATGCTGTCGGGAGTATCAGTGGTTTATTCTTCTGTTGTTGATGACTAGCATTCTATTGGTTGAGGGGCGCCATGATGTATTTACCCACTTACCTATTGATGAACGTTTGAATTGTTTCCAGTATTTGTCTATTTCAAGTAAAGTTGTGAAAAGAATGAAAGATGAGCCACAGAGAAGGTGAGAAAATATTTGCAAAGCATGTATTCAGCAAAGGACTTATACCACAGAAGTGAAAGTGAAAGTATTAGCCACTTAGTCATGTCCCACTCTTTGCAGCCCCATGAACTATATAGCCCACCAGGCATCTCTGATCATGGAATTCTCCAGGCAGGAATACTGGAGTGGATTGCCATTCCCTTCTTCAGGGGGTCTTCCTGTCCCAGGGACTGAACACGGATCTCCTGCATTGCAGGCAGATTCTTTACCATCTGAGCCACCAGGGAAGTCCAAGATTGGCACTTTCTGGGCCCACAGAAAAGACCCTCACATTTGAATAATAAGAAAACAACCGAAGTAAAAAAGGAAAATAAATTTACACAGCCATTTCATCAAAGAAGATATACAAATGACAAACAAGCGCATGAAAAGATATTCAGTGTCCTTATTTGAAGAAAATGCAAATTAAAACCAGAAATGAGGTTCATATTAGAATGGCTAAAGTAAAAAGGTCTGACCTACCAAGTATGGGCAAGGATGGGGAAGAATTAGAACCCTCATATACTACCTATGGGGATGTCAAATGGTGTAGCTGCATTTGAAAACAATGAGCTGTTTCTTAAAAAGTTAAATATATGCTGTTGTAGGCAGCATAGTTTCCTCCCCACACTCCACCAGATGACCTCATGCTAATTCCTGGAACCTGTCAGTTACCTTAGGTAGGAAAAGGAACTTTGCATATATGCTTAAGAATCTTGAGATGGGGAAAATTATCCTGGATTATCCGGGAAGCCCAAGGGTCCTTATAAGAGAGAGGACAGTGGGTCAGAGAGAGGAATGTAAAGATGCTACAGTGTTGGCTTTAAAGAGGAGACAGGAATACAAGTATCTTCTAGAAGCTGGAAAAAGCAAGAGAGTGGATTCTTTCCTAGGACCTACAAACTCAGATCTGCTGACACTTCAGTGTTACTCCAGGAAAATTCATCCCATACTTCTGATTTCCAGAACTGTAAGATACTAACTTCAGATTGTTTTAAGCCACTAAGTGTGTGGTAATTTGTTACAACAGCCATGGCAAACTAATTCATACAAACTAACATAATCTCGCCATTCCATTTCAGGTTATTTACCCAAGAGAAAAGAACACATATGTACATTTGTATACACATGTTCTTAAGTTTTTTTCAATCTGTGAGAGTTGCCTCTCCCTCTTTGGCTTCTGCCATTTATAACAAACATTGAGGGCCTACTGCTTCCCTGATCCTACTCTTTGGGAATAAATGGTAAATAACACTTTTATCTTTCTTTATGGGGTACCTGATAGGTGTTTCCAGGCCTTGGAGTTCTCTCACTGGCTTCTGGTTTAAACAAATTCTGTTCTCTCTATCTCTTTCTCTCCCACTTTTTAAAAATTAAAGAAGAGTTGATTTACTATATTATATTAATTTCAGGTGAACAGCATAGCAGTTTAGTAATTTTACAGAGTATACTCTATTAAAAGTTACTACGAAATAGTGCCTGTGTTTCCCTGTGTGTGCTAAAGTTGGTTGCTTCAGTCATGTCTGACTTTTTGAGACACTGCGGACTGCAGCCCACCAGGCTCCTCTGTCCATGAGATTTCCCAGGCAAGAATACTGGAATGGGTTGCCATGCCCGCCTCCAGGGGATCTTCCCGACCCAGGGATTGAACCCGCACCTCTTTCGTCTCCTGCTTTGGCAGGCAGGTTCTTCACCACTAGCGCCACCTGGGAAGCCCATGTTTTAAAATAAGTGAGCAGCGTTTCTCTGTTGCTTACCTGTTTTATGCATAGTAGTTTGTAACTCGTTGTCCCATACACCTGCTCCTCCCGCCACCTCCTTCTCCCCACTGGTAACCAGTAGTTTGTTTTCTACATCTGTGGGCCTGTTTCTGTTTTGCTATGTACATTTGTTTGTTTTCTTTTACAGCTTCCACATGTAAGTGATACCATGTGGTACTTGTCTTTCTCTGACTTATTTCACTAAGCGTAATGATCTCTAGGTCCGTCCATGTTACTGCAGAGAGTGTTCTTTTTATGGCTGAGTTCGGGGCTTCCCTGATGGCTCAGAGGTTAAAGTGTCTGCCTGCAGTGCGGGAGACCTGGGTTCGATCCCTGGGTGGGGAAGATCCCCTGGAGAAGGAAATGGCAACCCACTCCAGTACTCTTGCCTGGAGAATCCCATGGACAGAGGAGCCTGGTGGGCGATAGTCCACGGGGTCGCAAAGAGTCAGACACGACTGAGCGACTTCATAAAATAAAATATACCATAGTACATACATCACGTCTTCTTTACCCATTCACCTGTTGATGGCCACTTGGGTTGCTTCCAGCCTTGACTCTTGTAATCAGTGCCGCTGTGGACACTGGGGGCTATTATCTTTAGATCCGTTTTTCCACACAGTCTTCATCTGATTGTGTGGAAGCCTCTCATGAAGTGCTGTGATCCTGAGACTCATATTCAGAACCCTGGGATGGTTTCTTGGGGGTGCTCAGAGTAATTCGGGATAGGATGTGTAGTGAACATCTGTTGTTTTCCCTTCTCAGGACCCTTCAACTTCTTTGGGTAAAGATACGTCAGTTTTCATTTGGGGCACCATCCCCTCTCTCTTTCTAGATCATGTGGCTTTGTTGGGACTTGACTGACCTTACTCTTTGGTAACAGGGAAGCATGTGTCCCGGGATTGTCCCTCACCTGGTCAGAGGGACTGTTCAGGAATGGGCACTTGGCCTAAGCTGGTCCTAAGCTGGGTCACCGTGGAAATACTTGAGCTGTCAAATCACTCATCTATGGGTTTCTGTTGAATGTGAAATCAAGGAAAAGGGAATCAGGTTATCTTCAAGGATGTTAACTCATGCCGGGAGGATGAGATGACAGGGAATCAGTTTCGAGAGATGCCGATGATGTGTTTCTCACTTGAGGACATTTTTGAAGACATCTGGGAAGAGCCTGGCAATGTCGGTGGCTTCATTCATGTATTTGATCAGTGAACAGAGACACGTCGACCTCAGTGTATTACTTAGCTGGGCTATTGGTGATGGTTGGAATTGGCTTTCAGCTCTGCTTAGATTTCCAAGCTGTTTGATCCTGATCCTCCTTGACCTATCCTAGATCTCCCTTGAAAGGAGATCTTCCTGCCTAATTCAGACCACCGTCCAAGCCCTGCTCAGCTTCTCATTTTCCACTGAGTCCTCTGACTCTTCCACCTCCCGTGGCTTCCTCAGTCTTCCAGCCAAACTACAGCTCAAGACAAAATTATGGCAAATGCTTATTTCTGACTATTCCTGATCTTTCTAACCACACTTCAGGAACTTTAAGGTCAGATGTACCTCTTGTTTGTGTAGAGATCCTGGCAGTCCTTTCATAAATATTTACCATGTACTGAAGTTTACAGATAGACAAGGTCCCTGTCTTCACAGAGGTTGTGATACAGTGACTGGAAAAACATAGTCAATTGGCAAATAAATAATATGTCATACGATGATGAAAATCAAACAAGGTAGTGGAATAACGAGTGATGGGAGGAGGGAGTACACTACTATATTGTGAAGATGGCTGCTTTGAAAGGCGGCATTTGAATGGACACTTAACCAACAGATTTACTTCTCTCCCTTTTTTTTGGTTTTAGCTTGGTGGTTTGTGGCAAAAACAGTGGCTAACAGAATCTCTAACTTCCTTTCTTCCTGTGCTTTTGCCAAATTCCTTCTAAATATCCTGATATGATCCAACAGATTTTGGCAGATAGCCTGGAAGGGGGCCCCTCCAGACCACTGCATCTTGGTCTTCCTGCCCTGGTGTAGTTCGCACCCCTGGAATGTTGGCTGGACATGCTGACTTTCTTCTGACAAATCGAGTATGGCAGAAATGGTAGGATGTCATTTCCAAGTCTGGTTTATACAATGACTGTAGCTTCCATCTTGGTCCCTTTCTCTCTCATCACTCACTCCAGGTGAAGCCAACTTCCCTCTCAGGGGTCAGCTCTACGTAGAGATCCACATGGCAAGCACTGTGGGCTGTGATCTGGGGGACACGGATCCCCCAGAAGCTGACTCTTCGAGTGAAACTGCTGCCCCTGGCAGACAGCTTGAGTCAGAGGTGCTCAGCCAGGATACTATTCAGGTTTCTGAGAAACAGAAACCACGAGGTGACAAATATCTGTTGTTTTAAGCCATTAAGTTTTAGGTAGTTCATGATGCAGTGATAGATAATAAATAGTCAAACAGGTGTGATCATCTATGGGTCAGTCTGAATTTGCCTCTCTCTACTGATGAGGGGGGCAGATACCATTGTATCCAGGCAAATATTCTTCATTAGACCAAACAGCCGTTCTAAGGAACCCCTACAATAGCCTTTCAATCCTTTTCACACTGCGTTTATAATTGTTTACTTAGGGTAGTATTTATATTACTAAAATATAAGCTTCACAATAAACTTGAATGCTTTATTTCTTTTCTTACTCCCAGTACTTCATTATCATAGTTAACATGCTGAGAATTGAGAATCCTAACTTTTAAAAATTTTGTGACAACCATACGAGAAAAAGTATTATTTCATCATTTTGTAGATGCAAAACCAAGACAGAAAATAGTTGTCTACATTGACAGCTACATGTAATTGGAGGAGGCAGGCTTTGAACCCAGGCAGTGGGCTTCAGTGCATGCATGCTCAGTAGCTTCAGTCATGTCCGACTCTTTGAGATGCTATGGATTGTAGCCCGCCAGGCTCCTCTCTTCATGGGGATTTTCCAGGGATGAATACTGGAGTGAGTTGCCATGCTCTCCTTCAGGGGATCTTCTCGACCCAGGGATCTAACTCCAGAGTCTTACATCTCCTGCATTGACTGGAGGGCTCTTTATCACTAGTGCCACCTGTGAAGCCTCCATGGCTTCAGAGTTCTTAACAAGCATTTGTGTTTAAGTAAGGAAAGGAAACGGACCTGTGACTTCTGAATACTGTCCCTGGGAGCTAGATACCTTTATTTATTTTTTGTTGGTGTCTATAGCCCCTTGAGTATTATTTGTTGTCAATATGCATGCATGCTAAGTCACTTCAGTTGTGTCCAACTCTGTGAACCTATGGACTGTAACCTACCAGGCTTCTCTCTCCATAGGATTCTCCAGGGAAGAATATTGGAGTGTGTTGCCATTTCCTCCTACAGAGGATCTTCCTGACCCAGGGATCAAACCCATGTCTCTTATGTCTCCAGCCTTGGAAGGCAGGTTCTTTACTACTAGCACCATCTGGGAAGCCCTGTTGTCAACATCGTACAGTCCAATTTTGTTGGGCCATTAGTATTTATTCTAGAAGCATCCTATGCCCCTTTTCATCTTTCTGTTCATTTTGCTAAGCTCCTCACAGAAAACTAGGCTTTCTTCTATCTTTTGGAGTTGTTTATATTTTAAGATACTCTCTTCACCAGGCATGTCAATATGTGAATTGCAAGCAAAGCCTCTCAGAGGCAAATTTTTGAACAATTATCACTTTAGGATATCAGGTAACAGCAAACTTCTCTGTAAACAAGTCAGAAGGTCTCATAGCAAAAATCTTTAAGCTCATCATTTTATTGGAGACTCTCAAGGGGCGTCTCTGGCTCTAGGTTGCCAAACTGAGATATTTCAAATGCAGACTCTCATCACTTTGGTTGCTGAGGCCCAGACTTCAGAACAGATAATGTGGCTTCATGCCAGTTCTGTAGGAATGTGCCTGGAAAAGGATGATTACATTAAAAAAAAAAAAAAAAAGAAATGGCATCCCTCACCCTCTACTGTGGCTTAATTTGGGCTGTGATATAAAAGAGAAGCATGGAAGAAAATTTTCGATAAAAAAATTTGACTCACTCTCTATAATGTCATCTGGGCTTGGTTTGGCCTTGATGAATTCAGCACTCTAAAGGGTATGTCAACACAGTAAATTTTATGCCCTCAATAAAACTTGTGAGTGAGCTCAGTGAGAAATTCCAAGGTCTGGGAAGGCAATTAACGTTTGAAATATATATTGAGTTGTTTACAGCAACATTTTATGTAGCCACAGAGCTGTACCCCGGGATATCAAGAGGGAAGAATTTCCCTAGGAAATGCAAGATTTGCTTTTCAAATAACATTGACATGTCAGATTGCTCCCTGAATATAGAGGAATGTAACCACATCATGCCATTCTCCTTGTTTTTCATCCCAACTGGCCTTAATCTCCTGGAGAGTGCTTGTTGTTAATGTCTTAGCAACTTAATTTCATTGGACCTTTTGTACCACGGCTGTAGTTCTGTATGTGTGGGGAGTGTTTTTTTAACTGACTTGAGTTCAAGCCCCAGCCCTATCTCTTACTCAATGTGTGACCTTATATGAGTCATATTACCTCGCAACTTCACTTTCTGCTGTGAGAATTAAATAAAACAGTATAATATATATGTTAGTTATAAGATACCCTATTAATTATAACATGATTTATGATTTAGGAAATTACTATTCTCTGTGTAGGATCAACAAGCTCTTTCTGAGGATGGCATGCAGAATGAGGGAAGTCCTAAAAATAAAAGTTGTATGGATTAGTTGTGTCAATGCTGTGCGACAAACACTCTCAGAATCTCATTGGTTTACAAGAGTATCTTTAAATTATATATTATTTTATTTTATACATTTATGCATTTTTATTTGTTCATTTGGCCCATTGGTCTGTGGCTTGGCTGAGACAGCTCTGCTTTAGGATGCAAACTGACTTTAGATCTACTCTACCTGGATGATGATGATAGCAGTTTAGAATGCTAACTTTTAAAAATTTTGTGACAACCATACGAGAAAAAGTATTATTTCATCATTTTGTAGATGCAAAACCAAGACAGAAAATAGTTGTCTACATTGACAGCTACATGTAATTGGAGGAGGCAGGCTTTGAACCCAGGCAGTGGGCTTCAGTGCATGCATGCTCAGTAGCTTCAGTCATGTCCGACTCTTTGAGATGCTATGGATTGTAGCCCGCCAGGCTCCTCTCTTCATGGGGATTTTCCAGGGATGAATACTGGAGTGAGTTGCCATGCTCTCCTTCAGGGGATCTTCTCGACCCAGGGATCTAACTCCAGAGTCTTACATCTCCTGCATTGACTGGAGGGCTCTTTATCACTAGTGCCACCTGTGAAGCCTCCATGGCTTCAGAGTTCTTAACAAGCATTTGTGTTTAAGTAAGGAAAGGAAACGGACCTGTGACTTCTGAATACTGTCCCTGGGAGCTAGATACCTTTATTTATTTTTTGTTGGTGTCTATAGCCCCTTGAGTATTATTTGTTGTCAATATGCATGCATGCTAAGTCACTTCAGTTGTGTCCAACTCTGTGAACCTATGGACTGTAACCTACCAGGCTTCTCTCTCCATAGGATTCTCCAGGGAAGAATATTGGAGTGTGTTGCCATTTCCTCCTACAGAGGATCTTCCTGACCCAGGGATCAAACCCATGTCTCTTATGTCTCCAGCCTTGGAAGGCAGGTTCTTTACTACTAGCACCATCTGGGAAGCCCTGTTGTCAACATCGTACAGTCCAATTTTGTTGGGCCATTAGTATTTATTCTAGAAGCATCCTATGCCCCTTTTCATCTTTCTGTTCATTTTGCTAAGCTCCTCACAGAAAACTAGGCTTTCTTCTATCTTTTGGAGTTGTTTATATTTTAAGATACTCTCTTCACCAGGCATGTCAATATGTGAATTGCAAGCAAAGCCTCTCAGAGGCAAATTTTTGAACAATTATCACTTTAGGATATCAGGTAACAGCAAACTTCTCTGTAAACAAGTCAGAAGGTCTCATAGCAAAAATCTTTAAGCTCATCATTTTATTGGAGACTCTCAAGGGGCGTCTCTGGCTCTAGGTTGCCAAACTGAGATATTTCAAATGCAGACTCTCATCACTTTGGTTGCTGAGGCCCAGACTTCAGAACAGATAATGTGGCTTCATGCCAGTTCTGTAGGAATGTGCCTGGAAAAGGATGATTACATTAAAAAAAAAAAAAAAAAGAAATGGCATCCCTCACCCTCTACTGTGGCTTAATTTGGGCTGTGATATAAAAGAGAAGCATGGAAGAAAATTTTCGATAAAAAAATTTGACTCACTCTCTATAATGTCATCTGGGCTTGGTTTGGCCTTGATGAATTCAGCACTCTAAAGGGTATGTCAACACAGTAAATTTTATGCCCTCAATAAAACTTGTGAGTCAGCTCAGTGAGAAATTCCAAGGTCTGGGAAGGCAATTAACGTTTGAAATATATATTGAGTTGTTTACAGCAACATTTTATGTAGCCACAGAGCTGTACCCCGGGATATCAAGAGGGAAGAATTTCCCTAGGAAATGCAAGATTTGCTTTTCAAATAACATTGACATGTCAGATTGCTCCCTGAATATAGAGGAATGTAACCACATCATGCCATTCTCCTTGTTTTTCATCCCAACTGGCCTTAATCTCCTGGAGAGTGCTTGTTGTTAATGTCTTAGCAACTTAATTTCATTGGACCTTTTGTACCACGGCTGTAGTTCTGTATGTGTGGGGAGTGTTTTTTTAACTGACTTGAGTTCAAGCCCCAGCCCTATCTCTTACTCAATGTGTGACCTTATATGAGTCATATTACCTCGCAACTTCACTTTCTGCTGTGAGAATTAAATAAAACAGTATAATATATATGTTAGTTATAAGATACCCTATTAATTATAACATGATTTATGATTTAGGAAATTACTATTCTCTGTGTAGGATCAACAAGCTCTTTCTGAGGATGGCATGCAGAATGAGGGAAGTCCTAAAAATAAAAGTTGTATGGATTAGTTGTGTCAATGCTGTGCGACAAACACTCTCAGAATCTCATTGGTTTACAAGAGTATCTTTAAATTATATATTATTTTATTTTATACATTTATGCATTTTTATTTGTTCATTTGGCCCATTGGTCTGTGGCTTGGCTGAGACAGCTCTGCTTTAGGATGCAAACTGACTTTAGATCTACTCTACCTGGATGATGATGATAGCAGTTTAAGAACGGTGATCAGAAACATAGGATGCCTCTAAGTTCCAGGTTCTAAACTTGCACATATTTGCTTGCATTCCACTGGCCAAAGCTAGTCTTATTAGCAGTCTACCTTCAGTGCAGCTAGGAAATATACTCCATTGACAGTGACCTATTTCAAGAGAGAAGGGAGACTTGGGCAAATATAATATCATCTACCAATGGGGAAGAAGTGGAAACAGTGAAAGATTTTTATTTTCTTGGGCTCCAAAATCACTGCAGATGGTGACTGCAGCCATGAAATTAAAAGACACTTGCTCCTTGGAAGAAAAGCTATGACAAACCTAGACAGCTTTTTAAAAAGCAGAGACATCACTTTGCTGACAAATGTCCCATAGTCAAAGCTATGGTATTTCCAGTAGTCATGTATGATGTGAGAGTTGGACCATAAAGAAGACTGAGCACTGAAAAATTGATGCTTTTGAATTGTGGTGCTGGAGAAGATTCTTGAGCATCCCTTGCACAGCAAGGAGATAAAACCACTCAGTCCTAAAGGAAATCAACACTGAATATTCACTGGAAGGACTGATGCTGAAGCTGAGGTTCCAATACTTTGGCCAGCTGATGTAAAGAGCCAGCTCATTGGAAAAGACCCTGATGCTGGGAAATATTGAGGACAGGGGGAGAAAGGGGTGACAGAGGATGAGATGGTTGGATGGCATCACTGACTCAGTGGACATGAGTTTGAGCAATCTCCAAGAGATAGCCTGGCGTGCTATCCATGGGGTCGAAATGAGTCAGACAGGACTAGTGACTGAAAACAGCAACAAAGAAGTAAGACTCTGAGGCCATTAATATAAACAAAAAACATCTAAGAAACGTTTTGTTTTCTCTCTTTTATGTTAAAGCCTCAAATGATTTGAATTGACCTTCTATTCCACAATCCAAATAAGGATTGGGTTCCTACCTTTCCTTGTATTTGATGAAATTATAAACTCTGTTTCCATCCATGACTTATGTTTTCTTTCAGGAAGTCATGTGCTTATTATTCAAGTTCTCTGAAAACTCTTTGGCTAACTGTGACATGTCAGTTTCATCAGTTTCATCTTTAAATGTCATGACCAGTCAAGAGAGTGAAAGGGTTAAATGTTCACTTCGTTATTCGAATCAAGTGACACTATACTCTGCGTGAGACCAGGCATCAGGACAAAATCCAAGGTTCCAGCTCTGCCACCAAATCTGGACAAGTCTGTGATGTTCTCTCAGGATAAGCTAGGAGAAAAGAAGTGGGGAGGCTCCAGGGCAGATCATTTTATGATGCTGACTCTTCTCAGTAATCTCTCCATGCAGAAGTCATTGTCTAAATAAGCATTCTTTTCCAACTGCAATCTAACCAACCATTTTGCCTAAAAGTTGGCAGATGTGACTTGCCCCAGGGTGTGAATATCTTAAGGAGGATCTTCTAAACGTAGTGTTTAAAAAACCTATAACAATTATGCAGGGGTTTTTTAAAGTTCATATAACAATTTTGCTGCTTTTTGCTCATTAAATATTTCTGTCTTTCTCATTGTTGATCCAGTAATTTCACTTCTGAGGAAATAATCAGAGATAAGGAAAGAGGTTTATGTACCAAAATGTTCACTGGGATGCTTAAAAAAAAATTAAAGTGAAAAATTGGGCAGAACCTAAATGTGTAATAATAAGGGACTGATTGGGTAAATTATTGTAAATCTACTTAATGGACTATAATGCAGATGTTAAAGTAATGTTTTAAACAATTTTAATGACTTGAGTACATTCTCATGATATAATATTAGATGAAATATGTAAAATAAGAAAAGCATAATATTGTATAACCACCAATTCTTCAAAAATGCACGCAATAAGATTATAAGGAAATTCAGAAAAATGTGAATAGTGGATTCTCAAGATTGTGAGACTGTTAGCATTCTTCATTCACTTCATTATATTTTCCCATGTGTTCTGGTTTGGGCAACACACATTACATCTTTTTTTTTTTTTTTAATCAACGTAATACATGCACATGTTTAAAAACCAAAAAATCTTAAAAGGCCAAGAGTGAAATAGATCAAGTCTAGCTTCTCAGAAATTACTGTTAAGTCATTTTCAGCTATTTCTTTGGGTATTTCCTTCCATATGTTTATTTAATATGCTTCTCTTTATATTACTGAAATAATGAGTTTTAGAAATTCCCTATTGGCTTCTGATTATGTTGGTTGAAGGTTTAGCTCTTTTCAGTAAACGTCACCACTTTCTCTTCCCACACTTCATTGTCTCAATTTACTATGTTTCAATTTAATTATATCAAAATACTTGGTTAAATCAATAATAATATTTTTGTCATTATGTTGTTCTTGTTCATTTGCTCGATCGTGTCTTTGTGACTCCATGGACTGCAGCACATCAAGTTTCCCTGTCCTTCACTGTCTCCCGGAGTTTGCCCTAACTCATGTCCACTGAGTCAGTGATGCAGTCCAACCATCTCATCCTCTCTCTTTCCCTTCTCTTTCTGTCTTCAATCTTTCCCAGCATCAGGGTCTTTTCCAATGAGTCATTCTTTGCATCGGGTGGTCAAAGTACTGGAGCTTCAGCTTCAGCACCAGTTCTTTCAATCAATATTTAGGATTGGTTTTCTTTAGGATTGACTCATTTGATCTCTTTACCATCCAAGGGACTCTCAAGAGTCTTCGCCAGCAACACAATTCAAAAGCATCAATTCTTGGATGCTCAACCTTCTTTATGGTCCAACTCTCACATCTGTACATAACTACTGAAAAAACCATGGCTTTGATTATAGAACATTTGTCAGCAAAGCGATGTCTCTGCTTTTTAATACACTATCTAGGTTTGTAATAGGCTTTCTTTCAAGGAGCAAGTGTCTTTTAATTTCATGGCTGCAGTCACCATCCACAGTGACTTCGGAGCCCGAGAAAATTAAGTCTGTCAGTGTTTCCATTTTTCCCCCATCTATTTGCCAGAAATAATAGGACCAGATGCCATGATCTTTGTTTTTTGAATGTTGAGTTTTAAGCCAGCTTTTTCCCTCTCCTCTTTCACCTTCATCAAGAGGCTCTTTAGTTCCTCTTCACTTTCTGCCATTAAGGAGGTGTCATTTGCATATCTGAGGTTATTGATACATCTCCCAGCAATCTTGATTCCAGCTTGAGCTTCATCCAGCCCATTTGTCATTATGACTATGTAAATTTTGTTTACGACCTATAAATTTAGTTTCCTCTGTATGTATTTCTCTTTTATTCTGAATTTCCCTACTACTCGGTTAATAGCAGTCAATGATTTTCCAAACATACAGACACAGTTGTCCACATTCTAAAGGTTCTGGCTTTTTTCCGTGATGATCAGCATGTTCCTGATCACTCTCATTGGATGGCTCACTCCTAAAGTCCATAGCTCAAGGTTCTGGGACTTACTATCCCTGGTCTGCCACGGAGGATTCCTCAGATCCTGTTTCTTCCTCTTCCTTTATTTACTCTTTCCCTTTGGTGGAGTACATCCATCCAGTAGCTTCCCAAGAAAGAGTGCATTTTGGGTTCATCTATGTCTAAAAATGTCTCTTGCAGAATTTTCTCTCAGACATTTGAAGAACTTTCCATCTCCTTGTACTCACTGTTGCTGTTTAGAATTGATGAGTTTATAGGTCCTGAGTCATCAGGATGCAGGCTCAGTGGGACAGAGAGGAACAGAAGGACGCTGGGGCAAGAGTCTAGCAGGAAGGAAGATGATGACTACACAAAGAACCACAGAAAGTCAGCGAATCGCAGAGGTCAGACTCCAGTGTTAAGGATGAAAGAAACAGGCAGGGACTGCTATGAAGCAGGCAAGGAACGTAGCTCAGAGAAGCCAGCTCAGGGATGCTCCACAGTTCCTGCAGCCTGGGTTCAGAGTTCAAACTGTCACAGAAGCAGAAACTTCTAGGTGGCCGGACAGCTGAGGTGAACTCTGATCTGAAGAGCAGCTCTGGGCTCAGGTTTTTACTCTTTGCTGGACATGGGCCTGTCTTCTGCTGGTCACTCCCAGAGGGAATTCGGAAGACTCTGGTGAAACTACTTCTGATGCAGACAGAGACAGGTGGAGCTCCTGGGAGCCAGACAGAGGCTCGGAACTTGATCTTGATATTACAAAAGCACTCTACATCCCTCACTCTTTCCAACAACCTTTCCTTGAGTTCCATTTGGAGAAAAACAAAAACAACCCAAAAAAAAACCACTGGCTTTAGACACAAGGCTTCCTGCAACTTTTAGATCAGAGCCATCAGTGTCTGTAGGGAATAGTCAGCTCTGCAGGGTTGCTGATGGCAAGGGTTATACACACCCAGAAATCACCATTGTGATCTCCATTTAAACAGCAGTGCCCCCAGAACCTGTCCGTCTGGCCTAATTCTCACAGTGACATACAGGGGAGACAAACTTATAAATAGGTTTGGGTCTGAGGTCACATGTGGTTTTCATGCTGAAAGTGATTTTGGTGGAAAGGAAACAGCTTAAAACCTCCTGATGTTCTTTATTGTCTTCAAACAGCCTAAACCAGACATGCAGGAAATACAGGCCCCCTTTTTAAAGCACTGACCTTCTTTCAAATTAGTTTCCCCAGAAATTTAAACAAGGAATCAATAGGAAAAGAAAATGATTTGGGATCACCACTGAATGGTGGGCAGTTTTTTAAAGCATTTTATTGTCTTGCAAGAGTGGATACGCTTGACTGGAGCTGGCGGCTGTCTGCCAGGGAGGATTTCAAGCTCGAGAACTAAGCACTTCTGTCTTTCTAGGGTTTCATCCACACTAACATGTATTTATTATTATTATTTTTTTTTTTTTTTTGCCACAGCCATTGCCACCCTTTATAAGATGATGTGATGATATAGTGCAAATAAGTTATTGGCCCACAGAAGAGACTTTTTGTTAACCAGTCCCAGCTTCTTTTGAGGATAAACCCAGCTTGGATACGCTTGACTGGAGCTGGCGGCTGTCTGCCAGGGAGGATTTCAAGCTCGAGAACTAAGCACTTCTCTCTTTCTAGGGTTTCATCCACACTAACGTGTATTTTTTTTTTTTGCCACAGTTATTGCCACCCTTTATAAGATGATGTGATGATATAGTGTGACTTGCAAATAAGTTATTGGCTTTTTGTTAACCAGTCCCAGCTTCTTTTGAGGATAAACCCAGGTACCAAGATAAAATGAAGGTAAATGAAGCAGCATTCCTTTGTTTCCTTAACGTGCTGCTCAGGTTTAATGAGAGACTTTAGGAATACATTTTAGTTTTATTGAGTCCTGTTATGTGCTAAATTATTGAGAAGATTATCAAGGATTCCAAGGATGGTCTTAGATGCTAGAAACTTATGAGAGAGAATATAGCTAGAAGAAGAGTCTAGAAAATACTACCATTAGTACTACTACCACCACCATTAATACTGCTGCTTTACTACTATGAGTACCATGACCAGCATGACGGAGTTATTACTGCTGCCATTACTGTTTTGCTACCCTTACGCCTGTTGCTGCTGCTATTGCTGTTGCTACTATTGGTACTATTATCATACTACTTGACTATTATGACCGCCACCAGCATGATTACTATACTACTATTATTGCTACTATTTTACCACTCTTACTACTGCTGCTGTTACTATTACTACTACCACTACTATTCATAGCACTGTTACTACTTCTAACATTACTGCTTTACTACTCCGAGTACTAGAAGCACCACCACCCTCGGGACTACTATCATCGCTGCTATTGCTATTATATTACTTACTCCTGCAGCTAGTATTGCTATTACCACCACGACTATTAATACTATCACTATTGTTACTCCTCCTCGTTCTCCTCCTCCTCCTCCTCCAGCTACTGCTGCTGCTACTGCTATGACTACTAGCAACTGCCTTTTTATCTTCAGGACCTTCTATGTGCATACCACTGGATATATCTGATGAAACTTAATACTCACAAAAACCTACCAAGGTAAGGAACGTTGACTCCACCTTACATAGGAAGATCCTGAGGCTCAAAGAGATTAAGGTAAATTGTTCAAGATCACCCAGAGTGAGTGGCAAAATTGAGGTTTGAAGCCAGATCGCTGACTCTATTTATGAACCACAATGCCCTGCTGAAAACACACACACACATAACACACACACACACACAGTTAACCAACAGAAGAGTCTTCTGCCTGTTATTTGTATTCTCACGAAAGAAGACAGGAGCAGTGTGAAATCCCACAAGGAGGTTCTTGGTTTAAGGTCCTGGCACAGGGAAACCCATCCCTTCAGAGCTCCCTAGCTGAGTCTCTCTCTTTCTTTCTCTCACACGCACTCACACTCAGAAACGTGCATAGAGCATCTTTGATTGAGAACACAATTTCACTTAGCTGACTTGTTTTATTCTAAGAAGAAAATAAGCTAATGCCCTAGATTTTGGAGAAGACTGACAAGTCTCCGTTTATCTTTCCACTCACTGCTCTCACGCTAAACCTCAAACTCAAGTGGACAGTTTTTCTTCTTAATAGGCTTGGGGAAAGGAAATCTGGGGGCTACCATCTGCTGTCCCCCTCCTCCTTCCCCATCCTGCTCTCAACATTTACACACGGTACATTTACTGCCAAGCAGAGTCCACAAAGGGAGATCTGTTAATGATTCCATTTGATAAACATGCTAATTGAGCACCTAGTAACAATGGCTAATACCTACTGTGCTCTTACTGTGAACGCTTTACACACCTAACTTGTCCTTACCACAGTCGCAGAAGGTCAGCACTCTGACAAAGGGAAGACAGCGAAAGCTCAGACGAACTTCTCCAAGGTCACTTGGCTCTGAACAGTAGAATGATGACTTCACCATAGTGTGTGTGTGTGTGTGATTGTGTGCCCCCATTCATTCAGTCATCTCTGACTCTTTGTGACCCCATGGATGGTAGCCTGCCAGGTTCCTTTGTCCATGGAATTTTCCAGGCAAGATCCTGGAGCAGATGGCCATTTCCCTCTTCAAGGGATCTTCCAGACCCAGGGATCAAACTCATGTCCCTTTTGTCTACTGTATTGGTGGGTGGGTTCTTCATCAGCTGAGTCATCAGGGAAGCCTTCACCATATTATGCAAAATAATTATATTTTGGTGGGAATAGTTTTGTGAATCTATGGGAAAGGATATACAGACAAATGAGGTTCAATTCCTTTAAAGTTTCTTAAAACCTGATTATGTTAGAAGATGGGGACTAAGTAACTAAAAGCGTGATCAGAGGACAAGAGTGGGCTAGAAGTTGGGGAGGAATATGAAACCGGGCCACTGAGTCTGGGCTGAATGTGAAAGTAACCAACTTCTAGGCCCCAACACATGGGTCTAGGCCCCAACAGTGGGTAATAGTGTTGAGAGACCACTGGGTTGAATCTGACCTGGGAGGTAGAGGCAGGCAGACTAGGAGGTTAACTGATTGATTACATGGAAGCTGCTGTGGACAGAGTCTCAGGAGTCCATCGCCACACCTCATCCTAGGAGCTGTTTCTCTTCTGTGTGAAAGAAGTGTTTCCCTTCAGTTCAGTTGCTCAGTCGTGTCCGACTCTTTGCAACCCCATGAATCACAGCACTTCAGGGCTCCCTGTCCATCACCATCTCCCAGAGTTCATTCAGACTCATGTCCATCGAGTCCGTGATGCCATCCAGCCATCTCATCCTCAGTCGTCCCCTTCTCCTCCTGCCCCCAATCCCTCCCAGCATCAGAGTCTTTTCCAATGAGTCAACTCTTTGCATGAGGTGGCCAAAGTACTGGAGTTTCAGCTTTAGCATCAGTCCTTCCAAAGAAATCCCAGGGCTGATCTCCTTCAAAATGGACTGGTTGGATCTCCTTGCAGTCCAAGAGACTCACAAGAGTCTTCAACACCACAGTTCAAAAGCATAAATTCTTCGGTGCTCAACCTTCTTCACAGTCCAACTCTCACATCCATACATGACCACAGGAAAAACCATAGCCTTGACTAGACGGACCTTAGTTGGCAAAGTAATGTCTCTGCTTTTTAATATACTATCTAGGTTGGTCATAAATTTTCTTCCAAGGAGTAAGCATCTTTTAATTTCACGGCTGCAGTCACCATCTGCAGTGATTTTGGAGCGCCCACCCCCCCCAAAAAAAAAAGTCTGACACTGTTTCCACTGTTTCCCCATCTATTTCCCATGAAGTGGTGGGACTGGATGCCATGATCTTCGTTTTCTGAATGTTGAGCTTTAAGCCAACTTTTTCACTCTCCTCTTTCACTTTCATCAAGAGGCTTTTTAGCTCCTCTTCACTTTCTGCCATAAGGGTGGTGTCATCTGCATATCTGAGGTTATTGATATTTCTCCCGGCAATCTTGATTCCAGCTTGTGTTTCTTCCAGTCCAGCGTTTCTCATGAT
>SJYX01004279.1:164025-189017 GCA_006410675.1 Oreotragus oreotragus | reverse complement strand
TATATATATATATATATATATATATATATATGCATATATATATTCTATTTTGCATGCATTCTTTTCCCATATAGGTTACTATGAAGTGTTGAGTATAGCTCCCCCGTGCTATATAGTAGGTCTTGTTGGTTAACTGTTTCAATATGATAATGTGTATGTGTTAATCCCAAACTCCTGACTTACCCTACTCCTTCCCCCGTTCCCCTTTGGTAACGTAAGTTTCTTTTCTATGTCTGTGGGTCTATTTCTCTTTTGTACAAAAGTTCGTTTGTAAGACTTGACAATCTTGTTGCTGTTTTTCAGTCCCTAAGTCATGTCCGACTCTTTGCGACTCCACGGACTGCGGCATGATAGGCTTTCCTGTCCTTCACTGTCTCCCAGAATTTGCTCAGATTCATGTCCATTGAGTCAGTGATGTCATACTGTTCACTTAAAAATTTGCTAAGAAGGTAGATCTTATGTTCTATGGTTGTACTGCTGCTGCTAAGTCACTTCAGTCATGTCCGACTCTGTGTGACTCCATAGACGACAGCCCACCAGGCTCTGCCATCCCTGCGATTCTCCAGGCAAGAATACTGGAGTGGGTTGCTATTTCCTTCTCCAATGCATGAAAATGAAAAGTGAAAGTGAAGTTACTCAGTCATGTCCGACTCTTCACGACCCCATAGACTGTAGCCTACCAGGCTTTTCCATTCATGGGATTTTCCAGGCAAGAGTACCAGAGTGGGATGCCATCGCCTTCTCTGATGGTTGTACTACCAAAGAAAAAAAATGTTTAATTGAATAGATAACTAGAAATAAGAGATAGGAGAAAACTTTTGGAGGTGATAGATATCTGTGCTCTTTTGAGGTTTGAGTAAGAGTTAATTCAGTCAAAAGGGAGAGTTGCATCTGACCAAAGAAACAGAAAGGATAACTCTCGTCTCCCATTATTTCCCCTATTTAGGGAATGGCACCTTCCCCTTCCTCTCTTATTTCGCCTACCTCCAGTCCCCCCACACCTACCTGCCCTGCCTTCTCTCTGCTTCAGGGCTCTTTGTGGGCATGGAATGCTGATTGCATCCATCAGAGCAGGAGATCCTGTTTACTCAGGGGTGGGGATACTGTCTTTAAAACCCACACCTAATGTAAGTCAAATAAAGCTCTTTCTTGCAGCCTGGTCACAGAAGAGCTGAGAGTTTAGGTCATTGAGTGTGAGGGCCTCTTACAGCCATGAAAAAGGGCTGAAAATCTGCGTGCTAGCTTCAGGCTTAGCTTGGAGGTGGGGGCCCCCAGCATATGCATCATCAGACTCAGCCTCATGGGAGCCCTGCGTGCAGGTCACCTGGCTGAGCCATTGATAATGTGGGGCTGGCGCTTTGACATTTATCTGCAAAGCTTCCATCTCTGGCTCCTCCAGGAACATTCTAGGGGTGGTGAAGCTCGTTGCTTGGCTGGCAGGGATTACTGTCCAGAGCATGTTAAAGTCTCACCTTCATTTTCAGCCATCCACCTGTTCTCAGCCCTATACCTTCACTTACTGTTTCTTCCTCTGAATTGTCATTCTCTGCAACCTCTGAGTCTAAATTCAATGTAACCTTCAAGGTTTAGCTCCTCTACCATTTCCTATTTTCCTGACTAAAAAAAATTTAGCAAGTACCCTCTTTAATGGCACTCTTTTGTAACTTCCTGCGTTCTTGTCAGCTCCTTGACTGGTCTGTGGGTTTTTGAGAATAGATTGTATGCATCTGATTCATCTGTTTGTGTCCAGTGCTTAGTGAACTGCCAGGTAGTAATTAATTAAGTAAGTAAATAAAGATTTCGGAGTGCCTCTTGTGTACCAGAGGCTGTGTTAGATTCTGGGACTACGTTGCCATAATCCCTGTCATAAGAAATGTATAGTCTAGTGGGAAAGACAGAATCAGACCAAGTGGAACTAACACTGGAAGTACTCAAGCCTTTGAAGCTGTTAATTAGGGGAGAGGGATAATGTTGGTGTAAAGAAACAGGACCCTTCCCAGAATAGACCCCCCTCACGCCCTCTGCCTGCTTTTTGTCTGTATAAAAGCTTAAGTCAAAGAATAAATTTAATGAGGAAAGTGAGAAAATGTGAAAAGAAAGGAAAA
This sequence comes from Oreotragus oreotragus, assembly GCA_006410675.1. Taxonomy (NCBI): domain Eukaryota; kingdom Metazoa; phylum Chordata; class Mammalia; order Artiodactyla; family Bovidae; genus Oreotragus; species Oreotragus oreotragus. The sequence goes on along the minus strand of SJYX01004279.1, from coordinate 186,912 downwards.
CAGTCAAGCAAGACAAAATAATAATAGATTAACTATTAAACAAAGTCAAGGACACTTTAGTTCCTTCTCAAGGACTATAGATAATATTTTAAGCCATATCCCTGAACTGTTCTGCAGATACTGAAACCCACACCAGTGGGAAAAAGTTAATCGCATGCTTCCCACAAGCACATAGACCCTAAACCAGTTAGAGCCAGAAGGTTGATGATGCTGACTCCTGGTTACCTCACCACCAACCAATCAGAAGAACATCCATGAGCTGAACATACCCTGCTCCTTGAACACTGTAAGACTCCTCACTACTCCCTCCAGGGTGGACACATAGTCTTAAGGGTATTATATTAGCCCACTGTGGCACCCTTTGCCTGGCAAAGCAATAAAGTTATTTATATTTCACCCAAAACTCTCTCTGAGGTTTAATCCAGCTCTGGTTTACAGAGGCTGAATTTCAGCAACATTGACAGGGCTGGTGAATGCTGAGGATGACATGATGTTAGAGCTGAGGTCTGCAGGCAGAGTGGCCTTGCCCAGGTGGCCACAGAAGGTAGAGGAGAGAGTGTGCAAAGGTTCAGAGCAGCGGGATGTTAGTACAGCATGTTGAAGGAAATGAAAGTAAATAAAGACCAGTGTGGCCAGAACAGAGTGTGTTAGAGCCAGAGAGAGAAAGGGGAGGCTGGAGTAGACAGGGGCTGGAATTTGTGGGCCAGGTTCAAGAGGTTGGTCTATATCCCATGTATTTGGGAAAGACATTAGAAGCTCCTCCATTTGGGCAGGATGGTGAATTTGGCCCTCTGCACAGGAAACCTGGCCCTTGTCATCTGACAAGAGTGTGTGGTGATGAAGTGGGTATCCTTCACATGTAAGGGATCCCTCTGTAATATAAGGATGATATGATATAAACAGAAAATTCAATGATGATGTCTTTCATCTATAGCCTGCCTTGAGGGAGGGAAAGGAAATGCAGTCTAGAATTGGAATGTCTTCATTTCCATAAGCAAATGTAGAGGAACTTCAGTGGGTCAGAACATCTTCACTGTTGTGCCCATTTTTATGATAATGAAGACAGTCTCAGCTGACTGGATCCTTGTCAGTGAGTACAAGGTGTTCTGTCTGGCAGAGAAGGGAACTCACTTGCAGGACCCTCTTATGGATATCTCCAGACCAGCCATCCAGACATTTTATGAAGAATTTTTTGGTCTCACTTCTGATCTCAGATCAGTGGGGCAAGAAGAGGCTGAGAGAAAGGGTGGAACCGAGTGTGACCTTCCTGACTGGTGTTAGGTGACTAGTGTCACAGGCACAAGAAAAGGAGATGTGGAGACTAAATGGGAAAATTCAATGTCTGACTTATTTGGTTTGTCTGAAGGACACTTGGCTGGACACCAGAAAGTAGTTGGAAATATGGCCCTGAGCTTTAGAAAGCAGAAGATCAAGAACCTGGAAGCAATGTCTTCTAGGAAGCCTTCTTGTGTAAACTGCGCCCTTTCCCCCTCTTGTCCGCACTCTCCCAGCTCCACTCCTCAGACAGCTCCAAGCGACACTTGCAGGCATTGTTTCCCTATGATGCTGAAGAGAGAGTCAAGCAATCTAAACGAGAGTAATCCTAGCTGCTTCCACACGATGCTTTTCCCTCTTCCTTGACTACCTCATCAAGTGAATGATTTTTTCCACCAATAGGGTTCTGGTCTTCAATTCCAGTGTGTGTGTGTGTGTGTGTGTGTGTGTGTGTGCGCACGCGTGCGCAAGTCTCACATTGATAAGCAATTCTCAGACACCAGCTGGGTGTCCTACAATTTAAATCAGTTCTGACACTATCTGTATCAGATCCTATAAAACTACACCCCAAGTCTGTGTCCCTCCTTCTGATGGAAAGCAGGAGTCCCAGTCTGTCACCTGTGCTTCTGATCAGCTGGCTCGAGATTGGGGCTTCCAATGACTCCCTCGCTGGGTTTGTTTAATTTTCTAGAGTGGCTCACAGAACTCAGGAAAATATTTTACTTAGTAGACCACCAACTAATTATGAAAGGTTATAACTCGGAAACAGCCTGATGGAAGAGATGCACAGGGCAAGGCGTGGAGAGAGGGCACAGACTCTCCCTGCCCTCCTCAGGAGTATCACCCTATGTGTTCACCAACCTGGAAGCTCTTTGAACCTGGTCCTTTTCACTTCTCATGGAGGCTTAATTACTTTGGCTCTGCTGAGTCACTGAAAACCTGGCTCTACAGGAAACCAGCCTCCATCTTCAAGCAGTTTCTACAAGTCACCTAATTAACATAATAAAAGACATCCTTGATTACTCTATGTATGTATGTATGTGAAAGTCACCCAGTTGTGTCCGACTCTTTGCGACCCCATGAACTATACAGTCCATGGAATTCTCCAGGCCAGAACACTGGAGTGGGTAGCCTTTCCCTTCTCCAGGGGATCTTCTCAACCCAGGGATCGAACCCAGGGGTCTCCGCATTGCAGGTGGGTTCTTCACCAGCTGAGCCACAAGGGAAGCCCTTGATTACTCTGCTCTACCACATTTAGGATTTCAGGAGCTCTGTGCTTAAAACAGGCTTCCCAAGTGGTGCTACTGGTAAAGAACTTTCCTGCAAATGCAGGAGATGTAAAAGATGCAGGTTCAATCCCTGGGTTAGGAAGATCCCCTGGAAAAGGGCCTGGCAACCCACTCCAGTATTCTTGTCTGGGGAATCCCATGGACAGAAGAGTCTTGCAGGCTATACAATTCATGGGGTCACCAAGAGTTGGACACAACTGAAGTGACTTAGCACTCATGCCCCTGTCTGAAACAGGGATGAAGGCCAAATATATGTATTCCTTAGTAGAAATCACAATATCATGCTCCCTGATTCATTGTTGATTTCAGTTTTCATAACTTCTTAAAAGTTTCTGGTTGTTAACAGTTCATGAGACCTCCAACTATTTCATTCATTCAATATTGTGTGCAAGTCACTGATGAACAAGACACACAAAATCTTAACTTAGATCTTAAGGAGAGGGAGATACACAATTAAACTAGCAATAATAGACAAATAATCATTCACATTTGGATTTTTCATAAATATTATAACAAAGAAGTATGTCTCCCAGCCTGGAGGACATAGCCATCTGTTATGGATCTCCAGTGGCCTTGGCCTACAGCGGCTTGAAGCACGGTTTCAGTTCCCGGCCAGACACTGACATCTAGGTCACAGCGAGAGGGCTGAATCCTAGCCACTAGACCACCAGGGACTCATGATCAGTGAGAAGGCCCTGGCCTGTCAGCTGTGTGGAAATGAATTTCCACATAGAGATGGAAAGTAAAGTGTTTATTAGGAGGAAAAAGAGTACATGTAGATTGGCACATGGGTATGCTGGGAGAGAGGAGCACCCTTGTGGCAGTTTGAATCATATATATATATATATATATGGCATTTATTGCAGGTTTCCTCTGACCAATCAATTTGCTTTGCCTGGTTCTGAGTCCATATTTGGTTTATCTTGGGGTCCTCCCTTGTGCATGTATGCATCTCTTAGCCAGGTGAATTCTAGCAGAGAGGCCTATGCGTAGTTGACATCACTTACTATGGGGTGGCACTCCTCCTGTTTTGCCCTCCAAGGAGCTCTTCTGTGCATATGTAGTTGGGGAGATCTCCTTCAAAGAAGGAGGAATATATGGTCTTTTACCTCTTATCTGGGCAGGGCCCAGCCTCCTCCATTATCCTGCTATTATGGAGTTTCTGTCCACAGAGCAGGAACTGTTCAGCCTGGGGTCCATTTATCTCCTGCCTCAGTCTCAATGCCTGGCTGGAGAGTGATGCCATTTTCTGAGAAGAGAAACTCAGGAGGAAAATCAAGCTTGGGTAGGGCTCTGGGGAGGCAAATAAAACTCAAAGGCATATGAAGCTCACCTTGAACTGAGCACCGTTCCAAGCAAGTTACCAACATTCACCTCCGGCAACCTCTGAAGGAAGGGGCATCATTACCCCCACTTTACAGATGGAAGCCCAAGGCAAGGAGGATTGAGTGACTTTTCTAAGGCCACACAACTTGTGAATGGCAGAGCTAGGATTTCAAACCCAGACTGGCTGGCTCCAGAATCCACACTCTACCATTTCAGACAATGCGTACTCTCATCAAACTTTATTTAGACATGTTCAGCTGAAGATTCTGGTAGGACAAGTGAGCGGCAATTTGTTAAATAATTTCTTTAACATGTAAACCGATCTGAGTTGGAATTTCTGTTACTGTTGGCAAAAGCATCCTAACACAGAGACATGAATGATGATCTGAAATTGTAAAATTCAGGAGAGAGGGCTAGGCTGGATATTCAGTCTGGTGATACCTTTAATTCTACTTCTGGCAGTGCATTTTGGGCTCTCTCCTCCTCTCTAGCATACATGCCCAGTCACCAGTTGTGTCCGACTCTGCAACCCCATGGACCATAGCCCGCCAGGCTCTTCTGTCCACGGGATTTTCCCAGGCAAGAATATTGGAGTGGGTTGCTGTGCCCTCCACCAGGGGATCTTCCCAACCCAGAGATCGAACACACACCTGCATCTCCTGCACTGCAGGTGGATTCTTTACTACTGAGCCACCAGGTAAGCGCCCCTACTTTCTCAGCAGTTCCTAATCCTTATAGGATTTGCAGGGACTGTAATGTCTTCTGGGAGATAGGACACATAACGGATATTTTTCCTTTTCAAAATCAAATCCAGAAAGAGTGTCTTCCTGCCATGAGGATAACAGTATCCACTCACAGGTTCTGCCTTCATGTACAGATACACATAAGCCCTAAGACCCTCAGAAATGACCTTGTTGCATGTAAGCCAAGTTGGACATGGTGATGGCTGTGAAAACTGGCAAGTCTGAAGGGCGGAAAAAGCAAGTAGAGCGGAAACAGCTCTCTGAGAATTGGAGGCAGGATGCTCAGGCTGCCTGCCTTGGGCATCTTGCATCCCACTTGTCTTGTTGCAAACATTGCACCTCTACCTTGTTTGAGAATGACGAAGCCTGATTAAAACCCTTTAAATGGCTCTTGTTGACAAGATTTGCTAAAGAACATTTTAATGACTAAACAAAATTATGGTGCAATTTCACTTGATTAAAGACAAAACCCAAACCTGTGCAATTTCCAGTGCATGATGTTAAGGCAGCAACTGAAAAACATCTTTAAAGAATTCAGAGCCTGGATTCCACAGGAGAGAAGCATGACAGGGGTGTGGAAGCACTGTGTGTGGATTTGCTTCTCTTTATCACGGCCTCCTGGGTGGTTTTGTTTCCTTTGTCCTACTGGCTTTGTGTGGTCACAGTTGTCTAGATAGCTTGAAGGTGACCAAGAAAACCAGATTCTGTTTGCAAGTGGCATGCTATTTTGAGATGCTTTCTGAACTTCACTCAATGCCAGACTTGTGACATGTGTTTGTCACTTTCTCGTTGAAATTCCTTCCATGGCTCCAGTCAGAAGCTTCCTCCTCATATTGTTACCGAATCAGGTCTGGCTGCTCTTCACTCAAAAATTAGTACTTGAGTGAGACAGATGTTGGTAAAAAGGAAAAGTGCTTTTAATCAGAATGCCGATAATCTGGGGAGATGGCGGATTCAGTGTCACCCCAACACCATCTCTGAAGATTCTGCTTAGCAGAAAAGGTTTTAAAGGGAAATAATCACTGTTAATCACTGAGATGGAAGGGGTCAGAGTCATCACATTTGTTGACATCTCCCTCTGTGTGCAGGCTTGTGGGAAGGCTTATCGACTTCTGTCATTTTTCTTTCGATGCTAGGTTTTATTTTTAACTTTTTACTTTGCATTGAGGTGTAGTTGATTAACACTGTTGTGATGGTTTCAAGTGAACAGGAAAGGGACTCAGCCATACATGTGCATGTACCCATTCTCTCCCAAACCCCACTTCCCTCCAGGCTGCCACATAACATTTGGCAGAGTTGCCTGCGCTATACAATAGGTCCTTGTTGGTTACCCATTTTAAATACAGCAGTGTGTACATGTCCATTCCAAACCCTAATTACCTGTTCCTCCAAACCTCCCCCTCACTCCACAACCATAAGTTTGTTCTCTAAGTTTCTGAGTCTCTTTCTGTTTTATAAGTTCATTTGTATAATTCCTTTCCAGATTCCCTGTATAAGAGATGTCATATAATATTTTTCCTTCTCTGTCTGACTTCGTTTTCTCAGTGTGACAATCTCTAGGTCCATACATGGTGCAAATGGCATTATTTCATTCTTTTTAGTGGCTGAGTAATATTCCATTGTATATATGTATCACATTTAGATGCTAGTTTGTTTGGGACTTTTCTGAAGGGGAAGCTAGGGAAGAGATCTGGTCATTTGTTCATTAAATGATTCTCCATTTCTCCTTCTTTTATTTATGGAAAGAACCAACAGATTAAGCAAGGTATTGTGAGGTTGATATTTCTCCTGGCAATCTTGATCCAGTTTGTGATTCATCCAGCCCAGCATTTCACAAATAAGCAGGGTGACAATATACAGCCTTGACATACTCCTTTCCCAGTTTGGAAGCCGTCCATTGTTCCATGTCCAGTTCTAACTGTTGCTTCTTGTGCTATTTCTCAGAAGGCAGGTAATGTGGTCTGGTATTCCCATCTCATTAAGAATATTCCACAGTTTGTTGTGATCCACACAAAATGTTTAGCATAGTCAATGAAGCAGAAGTAGATGTTTTGGGGGGATTCCCTTGCTTTTCCTATGATCCAGCATATATTGGCAATTTGATCTCTGGTTCCTCTGCCTTTTCTAAATCCAGCTTATACATCTGGAAATTACTGGTTAGCATATTGCAGAAGCCTAACTTGAAGGATTTTGAGCCTAATCTTTCTGGCATGTGAAATGAGTGCAATTGTATGGTAATTTGAACATTCTTTGGCATTGTCTTTCTTTGGGATTGGAATGAAAACTGACATTTTCCAGTCTTGTGGCCACTAAGTTTTCCACAATTGCTGGCATAATGAGTGCAACACTTTTACAGCCGGCCCCATCTTTTAGGATTTGAAATAGCTCATCTGGAATTCCATCACTTTCACTAGCTTAGTTCATAGTAATGCTTCCTAAGGCCCACTTGATTCCAGGATGTCTGGCTCTAGGTGACTGATCACATCATCATGGTTATCTGGGCCATTAAGAACTTTTTGTACATTTCTTCTGTGTATTCTTGCCAACTTTTCTTAATCTCTTCTTTTTTTGTTAGGTCCTTGCTGTTTTTGTCCTTTACTGCGCCTATCTTTGCATGAAATGTTCCCTTGGTATCTTCAATTTTCTTTAAGTGACCTCTAGTCTTTTCTAATCTATTGTTTTCCTCTTATCTATTTGCACTGTTCACTAAAGAAGTCTTTCTTATCTCTCCTTGCCATTCTCTGGAACTCTGCTTTCAGTTGGGTATATTTTTCCCTTTATCCTTTGCCTTTTTTGCTTCTTTTCTTTTCTCAGCTATTTGTAAGGCCTCCTCGGATAACCACTTTGCCTTTTTGCATTTCTTTTTCCTGGGGATGGTTTTGGTCACCACAATGTTACAAACCTCCACCCACAGTTCCTCAGGCACTCTGTCTACCAGATTTAGTCTCTTGAATCTATTTGTCATCTCCACTGTATAATCATAAGGGATTTGATTTAGGTCATATCTAAATGGCCTAGTGGTTTTCCCTACTGTCATTAATTTGAGCCTGAATTTTTCAGCAAAGTGCTGATGTTCTGAGCCACAATCAGCTCCTAGTCTTGCTTTTGCTGACTGTATAGAGCTTCTCCCTTTGACTGCAAAGAATATAATCAATCTGATTTTGGTACTTACCATCTGGTGATGTCAATGTATAGAGTCGTCTCTTGTGTTGTTGAAAGAGTGTTTGCTATGACCAGTGCATTCTCTTGGCAAAGCTCTGTTAGCCTTTGTACTGCTTCATTTTGTGCTCCAAGGCCAAACTTGACTGTTATTCCACGTAGCTCTTGACTTCCTACTTAGGCATTCTAGTCCCCTATGATGAAACTATTCAATACTGGAAAAGGAGTACATCAAGGCTGTATATTGTCATTCCTGCTTATTTAACTTATATGCAGAGTACATCATGTTAAATGCCAGGCTGGATGAATCACAAGGTGGAATCAAGATTGCCAGGATAAATATCAGCAACCTTAGACATGCAGATGATAATATTTTAATGGCAGAAAGCGAAGAGTTACTAAAGAGCCTCTTCACGAAGGTGAAAAAGACGGGTGAAAAAGCTGGCTTAAATCTCAACATTCAAAAAATGAAGATCATGGCATCCAGTCCTATCACTTCATGGCAAACAGATGGGGAAAAAGTGGAAACAGTGTCAGATTTCATTTTCTTGGGCTTCAAAATTCCTGTGGATGGTGACTCCAGCCATAAAATTAAAAGACAATTTCTCCTTGGAAAAATAACTATGACAAACCTAGACAAAGTATTAAAAAGCAGACATCATTTTGCCAACAAAGGTCTGTCTAATTAAAGCTATAGTTTTTTTTTTTTTCCTTAAAAGCTATAGTTTTTCCAGTAGTCATGTATGGATATGAAAGTTGGACCATGAAGAAAGCTTAGCACCGAAGAATTGATACTTTCAAACTGTGGTGCTGGAGAAGATTCTTGAGAGTTCCTTGGACAGCAAGGAGATCAAACCAGTCAATCCTGAAGGAAATCAATCCTGAATATTCACTGAAGGACTGAAGCTGAAGCTCCAAAACTCTGGCTACTTAATGAGAAGAACTGACTCATTGGAAAAGACCCAGATGCTAGGAAAGATTGAAGGCAGGAGAAGGGGGCAGCAGAGGATGAGATGGTTGGATGGCCTCACTGACTCAATGGACAGGAGTTTGAGCAAACTCCAGAAGACAGTGAAGGTCAGGGAAGCCTGGCGTGCTGCAGTGTGTGGGGTTAGAAAGGGTTGGACAAAGCTTAGCAACTGAACAATTGTGAGGCCAAAGATTTGCAAGGTTTGTTAGGGCCAGAAATGAGTAGAACGTGGGGCTGCTTAGTTTAAGGTTAATAACAAGACAACGAGGCCTCCTGCAGAGAGCTTTTTCCTTCCAAAAGCTGCTTATAATATCACCAATAGAGCCAGTTGAGAAGACAAAGTGAGTTTATTGCTTATGGCTCTAAGGAAGAATACCACCTTGCAAAGTGATAGCAATGTCCCTTCAGGGAAGGGAAAGTCACAATTTAATGGGAACTGGAGGTTTGATTTAAGATGGAATCTCTCAAAGAAGTGGCTTCATTAGGATTAGTAAGGATCATGATGCAACACTTCAGGGTTCATGAACACAAAAAGGTGTGGATTTTGAGGAAAAGGATTAAAAATCTCTAGAGTATAAACGGTCCATGTTTTCCACTGAAGAGCTGATGAGTCTTTTTCTCAAGTTCTTGTAATGAATGTCAGATTATTTGCCTGGGCAGGAAACTCCCAGAAACAAAGAAAGTCATGCTAATGAACTCAGAAGAAAAAGCCAAAATCATGTTCATGTAGATAGGAAGTAGTTTTGGCTCTGGGTAGTTCCAACCTCTGGGTAGATGATGTCCCTTCTCACTTTCCAAGGTTGAAATTCAGGATACTTAACATGTTCTCAGGGTCCCATGTGACCCACCCTTTTCTTACCTTTTCAATCTCCGTCACATCTCACACTCGGCTTCCACTATGCAGTTCAGCTCTACTGGCCTGCTCTTAGTTCCTTGTTCTTCCTCACCTCAGGGCCTTTGCACATACTATATTCTCTGCCTGCAATACCCCTTTCCCTTGTATGTTTGGTTAGCTTCTTATGGGGCTAAAATGTCACCTCTTCAGGGGAGCTGTCAATTCTGAGTCCAAGTTATGCTCCTCCAACTTTTTTGACATTCCTTACAATTTAGAAATTGAAGATACATTTATACATTTAACCTACTGAACGTCATAGCTGAGCCTAGACTACCTGAAACATATTCAGAACACTTACTACATTAGCCTACAGTTGGGCAAACTCACCTACCACAAAGGTTGTTTTAAAACAAAGTGCTGAATATCTCATATAACTTTTTGAATACTGTTACTGTTCTTTAGTTGTTAAGCCACGTCTGACCCTTTTGCAGCTCTAGGGACTGTAGTCTGCCAGGCTCCTCTGTCCGTGGGATTCTCCAGGAAAGAATACTGGAGTGGGTTGCCATGTCTTCCTCCAGGGGATTTTCCCAACCCAGGGATCAAACCTGTGTCTCCTGCATTGGCAGATGGATTCTTTACCATCTGAGCTACCTGGAGAGTCCACTGAACATTCTAAAGCAACATGCCAGAAACTCTCTGCATGCAGAATGGCTTTAGGTATGGGTTGTTCACCCTTGGGATTTTGCAACTGACAGGAGCATAGCCACAGCTCATCTTCACAAGAGAGGATTGCATCATATATTGGTGGCCTGGGAAAAGATCAGAATTAAGAATTTGAAGTAGTTTTTACTGAAGGTGTACCATCACTGTTACACCATCATAATACTGAAAACTCCTAAGTTGAAGCATCACATAGCTTGGGGACCATTTGTATGGAGGAGGAGTTGATGAGGTCAGGAGTACAGGAGGTGGATTAGAGGGGTACCAAGGCCAAGACAGGGCTTCCCAGGTGGCTCAGTGGTAGAGAACCCACCTGGCAGTGTAGGAGATGCCAGAGACTTCGGCTCTCTCCCTGGGTCAGGAAGATCCCCTGGAGAAGGAAATGGCAACCCACTCCACTTTGCTTGCCTGGAAAATTCTGTGGACAGAGGAGCCTGGCAGGCTGCAGTCCATGGGGTCACAAAGAGTTGGACACGACTGAGTGATTGAACGTGAGCGTGAGAGGCAAAGACAGAGAGAGAATAGGCACAGAGAGACCAGAAATCAGGATTTAAAGTGAGATTCCTTGATTTTTAAAGATAACCTAGTAATTTAAAGAAATATTAATAAATACTGCACAACTGAAGGCAGTGGTTCACTACTGGCAGCCTCCCAGGGCATGATGGCAATGTCTCAAGACATGTGCACTTTCATATCTGGGGAGAGCGGTATTAGGGGCATCTAGGAGAAGGCAATGGCACCCCACTCCAATATCTTGCCTGGCAAATCCCATGGACGGAGGAGCCTGGTGGGCTGCAGTCCATGGGGTCGTGAAGAGTCGGACATGACTGAGCGACTTCACTTTCATGTTTCACTTTCATGCACTGGAGAAGGAAATGGCAACCCACTCCAGTGTTCTTGCCTGGAGAATCCCAGGGGTGGCGGAGCCTGGTGGGCTGCCGTCTATGGGGTTGTACAGAGTCGGACAAGACTGAAGCGACTTAGTAGCAGCAGCAGCAGTAGATAGAAGCCAAGGATGTGGCTAAAATCCTTCAGTGTATGGGACAGCCCCCTAAAGAGAGCATTATCCAGTCCCAAATGTCAGTGATGCCCAAGTTGGGAAACCCTGAACCAAGGAGAAGGAGATTTATGCCCACAGATGGGGTCTGTGGATGTGGTCAGCAAATTTCCAAAAAGGGACAGATGGTCCAGAAGCTCAAAGATGACCCTCTTCCCTTCAGGTCTCCCCAAATGCCTTCCTGTTTCCTTTATGCTTCAGCAGAAGTGATTTTCCACCACTTGGTTAACACTCCTCATTAAGTAATCACCACCCACAGGCCCTCATTTTCACGTCTGTAATCACCCCAAGTACAAAAGATGCTCTGTTCACCAGAGGCAGATGGAGATCAGTCATTACAAGGCTATTAGACTAAACTCAGGTGTCTTCCTTAGCTCATCTCCATGGACCACATACTTCAGCTTGGTAGGCACTGAAGCCTCCTGTTCAGCCCTTCAGTCCAATGACTTTCCAGCTTGGTTCTCTAATTACTGCAGGTAGAGCACAATTTCCAATTCTAACCCTAAATATTTTCACTGATATTTTTTTAAGCAGCAGCAAAATCCACTCTTTTGTATACCTTAGTCATAGCTGATTATATGAATCGCATTGCAATACGAGATGAAAGATAAGTAATTTTGGAGAGACCTTTGTTGTTAGGCAAGAGTATGTTTAGAGCAACTGCTTTTGGTTAGATAAATCAGACGTTGCAAACTCAAAGACACCCAGGCAGGTAATGAGAAGGCAGGAAGCAAGTCATGAAAACAGAGACTGGTGGAACCAGAGGGGGTCACCCAGGTTAGAAGGGACACTTGCCCCTCATGTCCAGCCAATGCTGCAGAATGGCAGTTGGGTCCAGTGTGGCAAGATCTTTTGATGCTTCAACAGAACTAGAAATCAGAGTTTTAAAATGACTTTGTCTTAAGAGACTCTGTAGGATTTCTCTGAAACCATTTATGTTGCCTGATGTGGCTTGTGAGTTATCAGACGGTGATTGCTAGGGGAGATTCTTAGGAGCCATTTGCTTTCTGCATATAAGAGCAAATCTGTTCAGAAAGTTATAAACGGGCCAGGTTAAGAAGGAGGGGATGGTGGATTCTAGACTTGGAGGAAGAAATGGTTTTCCTACCCCTAAAGCAAAGCCTCATCAATCTCATCAGCATCATAACGGACACTTCTGTGCTGGGCATCCTACTAAGATAGGAGCTTATCAGGGTGACCTCATTTATTTTCTAGCCCTTAACTTTATATTGCAGTATAGCCAGTTAACAATGTTGTGATGGTTTCAGGTGGACAACAAGAGGACTCAGCCATACATGCACATGTGTCCATTCTCCCCCAAACTCACCTCACATCCAGGCTGCCGTATAACATCGAGAAGAGTTGCATGTGTACATGGTAGGTCCCTGTTGGTTATCCACTTTAAATATAGCAGTATGTACATGACAATCCTCTCATTTGTTTTTTACCACACGCTGGGAAATATTCCCTCTGATTTGAAGGTAAGAAGCCCAGGTCTCAATAGAAGTAACTGCTCATGATCACTCGATAATAATGACTGCTCACTTGACAGTATTTGAGCCTGGGTCTATGTGACCTTTTAATCCAGTACTGTCTATTCGACCATAGATGTTTGGAATTGAGGATGAGGGGTTTTGAACTTCAGAAGGCATTTTTGTAGTTTTTGATCATATCCACTACAGTCCATGGGGTTACAAAGAGTCGGACAAGACTGAGCGACTTTCACATCCGTTCATTTCTGCAGGTAGAATAGAACAAAGTTAATTGGATGATCAAGTGAGAATTCTAGGTTCCTGAAATACAAGATGACAACAAAGACAAAGTTGGCCAATTCATCATTTTCCTGTGGCGGTGTGTTACTCGCTCAGTCATGTCCAACTCTTGCGACCCCATGACTGCAGCCTGCCAAGCTCCTCTGTTCATGGAGTTCTCCAGGCAAGAATACTGAGGTAGGTAGCCATTCCCTTCTCAAGGGGTCAGACCAGGTCTCCTGCACTGCAGGCAGATTCTCTACCATCTGAGCCACCAGGGAAGCCTTATCATTTTCCTGAACGGCACTCCATATATGCCTGAAGGAAATTGGTGTATTAATACCTCAGTTCCCTCACCATTCTCAGGTACCTATTTCTACATCATCACCCAAGCTTCCCAGCAGGACTCTTTGGGTGTCAGTAGGGGTAACTTGTTTTATACCTAGTGTTGGCTTTTTTCTCTTTCCAGTCTCACTACTTTCCTTGCTTTTATCTCTCAAATCAGCTATGCACGTATGAATCTTTGTCTTGAGGTCTGCTTCTGGGAGCACCCAAACTAAGACACAGGAGCACCTCAAGTTCCTTTGATTTTGCAAAATTCAGATTATATTTCCTTCTGTTGGAACTAGGGATGTCACCAAGCATTAGCTATTTGTATTTATTATATGAAGTCTTATGTGATCATCAGTTCAGTTCAGTTCATTTCAGTCGCTCAGTTGTGTCCAACTCTTTGCGACCCCATGAATCGCAGCACACCAGGCCTCCTTGTCCATCACCATCTCATGGAGTTCACTCAAACTCAGTGTCCATTGAGTTGGTGATGCCATCCAGCCATCTCATCCTGTCGTCGCCTTCTCCTGCCCCCAGTCCCTCCCAGCATCAGAGTCTTCCAATGAGTCAACTCTTCACATGAGGTGGCCAAAGTACTGGAGCATCATTCCTCCCAAAGAACCCCAGGGCTGATTTCCTTTAGGATGGACTGGTTGGATCTCCTTGTAGTCCAAAGGACTCTCAAGAGTCTTCTCCAACACCACAGTTCAAAAGCATCAATTCTTTGGTGCTCAGATTTCTTCACAGTCCAACTCTCCCATCCATACATGACCACAGGAAAAACCATAGCCTTGACTAGACAGACCTTTCTTGGCAAAGTAATGTCTCTGCTTTTGAATATGCTATCTAGGTTGGTTATAACTTTCCTTTCAAGGAGTAAGTGTCTTTTAATTTCATGGCTGCAATCACCATCTGCAGTGATTTTGGAATCCCCCAAAATAAAGTCTGACACTGTTTCCACTGTTTCCCCTTCTATTTCCCATGAAGAAATGGGATCAGATGCCATGATCTTCGTTTTCTGAATGTTGAGCTTTAAGCCAACTTTTTCACTCTCTTCTTTCACTTTCATCAAGAGGCTTTTGAGTTCCTCTTCACTTTCTGCCATAAGGGTGGTGTCANATCTATACATGACCACTGGAAAAACCATAGCCTTGACTAGATGGACCTTTTTTTTTTTTGGTCTGACGTTTGTTGGCAAAGCAATATCTCTGCTTTTTAATATGCTATCTAGGTTGGTCATAACTTTCCTTCCAAGAGTAAGCATCTTTTAATTTCATGGCTGCAATCACCATCTGCAGTGATTTTGGAGCCCAGAAAAATAAAGTCTGACACTGTTTCCACTGTTTCCCCATCTATTTCCCATGAAGTGATGGGGCCAGATGCCATGATCTTAGTTTTCTGAATGTTGAGCTTTAAGCCAACTTTTTCACTCTCCTCTTTCATTTTCATCAAGAGGTTTTTTAGTTCCCCTTCACTTTCTGCCATAAGGGTGGTGTTATCTGGATATCTGAGGTTACTGATGTTTCTCCTAGCAATCTTGATTCCAGCTTGTGCTTCTTCCAGCCCAGCGTTTCTCATGATGTACTCTGCATACAAGTTAAATAAGCAGGGTGACAATATACAGCCTTGACGTACTCCTTTTCCTATTTGGAACCAGTCTGTTGTTCCATGTCCAGTTCTAATTGTTGCTTCCTGACCTGCATATAGGTTTCTCAAGAGGCAGGTCAGGTGGTCTGTGATTCCCATCTCTTTCAGAATTTTTCATAGTTTATTGTGATCCACACAGTCAAAGGCTTTGGCATAGTCAATAAAGCAGAAATAGATGTTTTTCTGGAACTCTCTTGCTTTTTCCATGATCCAGCGGATGTTGGCAATTTGATCTCTGGTTCCTCTGCCTTTTCTAAAACCAGATTGAACATCTGGAAGTTTATGGTTCACGTATTGCTGAAGCCTCGCTTGGAGAATTTTGAGCATTGTTTTACTAGCGTGTGAGATGAGTGCTATTGTGCGGTAGTTTGAGCATTTTTGGCATTGCCTTTCTTTGGGACTGGAATGAAAACTGACCTTTTCCAGTCCTGTAGCCAGCCTAGAAATATATATATTACTAGCTTATCTTTGCTTCAATTTCTACCACTCTAAAATGGGGCTAGAACTTTCCTCATGATTGTTCTGAGGATTTGATGAGGTAATGGGAGTAATGTTCCAATAGTGACTGGTGCATGCATAGTAAGTGGAGGATTGGAAGATGGGGGCTGTTATCATATACTTCTGATTCATGACCTTTCCAAACATTCTTCTGGCTGGTGACGGCCCTCACCTACCATTTTGGTCAGAGTTCATTTAAGATCTAATATTCTTTGCTGTAGAATGTTGAATTCTCAGACAAAACACAATCTTTGTGAAATGATACTACAAAATAGCTTACTTTTTCCTTTGATTATGTAATGAGTTTCTTGGTCTTATCAGTAAATTGGGTATGTGTGTATGTTCATGATAATGAAGATACACACCATCTCACAAGGCTGAGGTTGGTACAACTCTAGAAGATAGAACAATTTCCTTTCTGGAGCCACATTTAAGTCTACAGGCTGTTTGTGGAGCCCTAAATTGTTTGAGACAATTTGTTTTATTTGCCTTTTAAGGCCAAGCCTGTGTGTTCAGTGTCCATTTGCCTCTGTCTTCATTCCTAAGATTCCCTGCCTTTCACTGTTACCTGTAGTCCTAGAAAATCTGGCTTCTATTCTGAACAAGTTCTTGTGTTTTAAGTACAAATAGGTTTTCACACAGTCCCTTTTCTTAATCTGTGCCTCCATCAATTCTGACTCAGTGTCATTTATGCTCTGAAGGAAACTCTACCAGGCCTTTCTCCAGGTTCTGTGTACCTCTTTCAGCAGTTTCTCTGAGTATGGAAATTTTCTGGGCTGTCTTATAACTATGCCCCTAAGATGAATGACAATGCCTGGCACACAGTAGTCAAGATAATGTACGAAATGAATGAATAGATTTATCTCCACCAAAACATATATTTCCTTTCATTGATGTCCATCCCTCTTTGTTGCCTAACTTTGTGCTTAATTTTATTTTTTAAACTATTTTAGTGAACTTATTACCATCAGTCCACTAATACTGATACGGCCTATACTTTCTTTAAATACTTTTTTTTTCACTACTAAGTATTATTAGATCTGCCCAGACATTCTATTTCTACTCAAGAAAATCTCTTCCCCATCTCCAGAGCCTAGTGTGCCATGTAGGCAATTAACATACTAGAGAAACTCTTAATCTACACAGTATATTTTAATTCCAGATCAAGTCCTGTTTCTAACCAGATTCAAGTCCATCATGACCATTAAACAAAGGAGATTTATTATAGAAGCCAACTCCATTATAAACAATTCCTACCTTTGTCTCACATCCAACCCATAACACTAAACACACTATCAGATTAATACTTAATGATCCCTATCTCATGTAATGGTAGGAAATGCCAATACAATTATAGAGAGGATAGACAAAGGCAGATTTGGGACATACTGGGTGGCATTTAATAAGGAAATAACTGGAACCTGAAAAATAGCTTGTCAGGTGTTTCTTACAAAAGGTTGGTGAAGAGCTTCAGTTTGGGTCTTAGGGAACAAGATGCCCCTAAATAAATGTCACAGGGAGTCAAGAAGAAATGTGTGGCATTCAGTACCAAATCTCTGAAGTCTTCTAGGAGATGACCTTCAGTGGATAGGCACAGTCCCAACTGCATCTGCCAGAATACCCTGTAGGGAGATTCTGAAAAAGGATACTCAGATTAGATAGCATGTGTGGCTACAGGGGAGAGATTTCTATTGACTACTCTAATAAAGCAGAATTGATCAGATTTACTTACTCATTTAACATTTCTGTGCAGGTTACCTATAAAGCCAAATCTTTTTTTTCCTTCAAAAAGTTTTTGCTTTTTTTTATAATCCAGATAGTTTTAAACATGTTCTCTAACTTTGATGAAGCATTACATTCCTTTTTTAGAAAGTGAAATTGCTGTTCTCAAATGGAAACAAATTTTACATCAAAGAGCTTGAATTCAATGCAGAGGGGGAAAAAGCCAAATATGTAAAGCATCTAGCAGCTGGCAATGATATTGGCAAAGGCTGTCTCTAAACGTGCAAAATGGAGACATATGAGGTGGTTTTTAAATAATTCCAGAAGTTTCACACCTGTATTAAAATTATCTGAATATTTTTAAACTAAAGTGTAACTTAGCTCAAGTGACATGAAGACCTAACTCCAAAGTCCCCTTAATTTTATATAGGGAAAGGCAGACCCTATCATGATACTACATATCTATTTGGTTAGAAAAATCTAGATAGTTGACTGCATTTTGTAATTTTCGTACAGATGGTTAGCAACATGGAGCCAACATGAAGGCCAGTGAGAATATATGTAACCTTTTCCAAAGGGCAGAGAAAACTGTTGTCAAAATATTTTGTGATAGAAAGAATGAGGTTATGCCAGATTTAATACAGTTATAATGGTAGTGTACTCATAGGCATAAAGTGACCTGGATACCCAGAGCCAAGCCACAGCTCAGACCCTCTTACTGTGATCTGTAATCATTGTTGGCTACACCCGTCAGCAAATATTAGTTAGAAGACTACATTTGACAAAAACATTAGAAAAATGAAAGAGGTATTAATAATGTCTCTTGAAAAATTGCCTAAATTCTCAGTAAAGAAGCAAAATAGAAGGATGCTATAGCTCTTTGGGGCTCAGCTGGTAAAGAATCTGCATGCAATGCAGGAGACCTAGGTTCGATCCCTGGGTTGGGAAGATCCCCTGGAGAAGGGAAAGGCTACCCACTCCAGTATTCTGGCCTGGAGAATCATATGGACTGTATAGTCCATGGGGTCGCAGAGAGTCTGACAAGACTGAGTGACTTTCACTTTCATAGCTCTTTAACAGCAAACTCTACCTGAATACTTGAAAAATATAAAAGAAAAACCCAACAACAACCAGACCCTGTGGCAGTGTTGCTCCCTGACCAGGAATCGAATCTGTGCCCCCTTGCACTGGAAGTATGAGTCTTAACCATTGGACCACCAGGGAAGTCCCATGACCAGTTCTACTGACACTGTGCCCCTGTGTAAGGAACTGCAGAGAGGACAGAGAGACAGAGAAGGAAGGACAAAGTAAGGGGAAGGGAAGAGGTAGAAGGGAAAAGAGAGAATTTTCTTTCAAACAGGAGGACCTCTGTTTCAGTGTGGCAGAGAAAACCAGTTCAGATATTTTCCTGCAGCTCAGGCTTCTGTTAAGGCGGTTCTGCTTGTGGCTAAATCCAACTGATAGATGTGTCTGGCTCCCAGCACACCCTGACAGGGTTGGTATGGGGACAGGAGGCCTAGAAGAATCCACCCTTCTCCAAATGTGGGTTGGCCAGCCACCCTTTTTCAGCAAGCTAATGGCAGTCTCCATGGTCCCAGTCAACTGAATCAACCATTGGCATTGTACAGACAGGGCCACCCACCAAAGTATTAATTTGACCCCAAAGTCTTTTCTGTTTCGGTTACTGAGCAAACGAGTGCTCACAAGATGACTGATTCCTTCATATGGACAAGATTCTCATAGCTGAGCAGGAATGAAGGCCAGAATGTCTCTTTTCATTTTTCACAGGGAAATAAGGAGATCTCATTGGGAAGGATGAGACAGAACTCTTTGCCAGTGATGTAACAGCCAATGTGATTGAGAAAGGGTACCTGATAATCGAGAAGAAAGGACATAAATTAAAGAAAATGAGACTACTGGCACAGAATCTGAGTATGAGTTCAAACGAACGTTGGCAGAATGGAAGAAACAGCAGAAACCTGTGTGACAAACCACATCTATAACAGATTTCCAATAGTCTTTTATATGAAAATATTTGGGTGCATAATTTCCCTGTCAAGCCAGCTATTCAAAATTCTAAACTAAGGTTTTCTTGGTGTGTGAATATAGATTTCTATTTCCTTTGTGACAAGATATACCTGACAGATTAACTCCCTAAGACGTTTTATTTGGGCATTTTTAAAATTCAGTTATTTTTTGTTTTCCTTAACAGCATACAGATTAGGGAACTATGAATGATTGTGACCTCAGCCCCCATTATTTATAAAAATATGATCCATGTGATTTCTGTTTCCATAGGTTAGTAGAAAAGAAACCCACTGGTCTTTTTCATGTGGTTGTTAGTTTGAGAAAACATATTAAATATAACAATTATGTCTTTAGAAAAACACTTAATCCATGAGCACTTCAATCTAGCCACCCAAAAGAAACATTAGGATAAATTATTGCTGTGCCAAGCACATAAGCTTTTGAATTTATTTCCTTTGATCTGCCCATATGAAAGTCTATCTTATTTCAATGTTTCCAAGGTAAAGTTTCTTTGATCTCATATGACCATGAGAACACAGGTTCTCTTTATGTCTGAAAATCTCTTGCAAACAAAACTTTTTTTATAAGGTTTGGCCTACAGGACACTTTCAGGAAAATAAAAAGCTTTGCAGGCCACACTATGATACTTCACGACCATCTATCCAATTGCACTTGTTCGATCAGATAAGCAAGTTGTACTAAGTGATAAATACTAATGAGTTTGGCCTAACACTTCCCCCAAACACTGCATCTGGAAAATAATAAGCAATGAATTGATGATGAGATATAGGATGATTGATATGCTTGTGTACAGAATGATCAGCCCTCAGAAATAGTCATTCATCACTACAAAGCAGGCAGGTGTTATACAGTGAAGACAATTTTTAAAGAGGAATAGAGGGAGGAAATGCCTAACCTGGATCTTGGCTAGAGAAAACATGCTTTATGCTTTGGCTTGAGAACATGAGTTCATTTAAATTCAAGCGAGTTGACTCTCTTAAATATAATTGTATAATTCTTAGAAATTTAAAGACTTCAGACTGTCCACTGGGGAAATGCCAATATTGCTCTCTTTGATATCACAGAAATCCTGCCTCCATTCGGGAATGTCAAATGACTTTGAAATTGATGTGTTCAGTCATTAAGCACGAATACTTGACAAAGCTTCTTTGATTTCATAGATTGTAAATCCTTGGAACACTGCAAGAAGCCATTTATGAAACTGAGCTATTGATTGTGCTAATCTATGCAGTGATTACTAGAGGCAGCCTAATGAGTAGATGCTGCCTCTAGTATGCTTAAGAGGCCCCATACAGGGCTACAGCCAAAAAGTTTGTTCATTTGGGCCTGAGCATTCCAGTCTGAACAAGTTCTTTATTAAAATATCAATGTTCTTGTGTAAGGACACAGTTCTTGACATTTTTTATTCATCAATCCATTCACTCTTCTAATAAATACTGAGTTTCTACTCTGCCCAGTGTATTTTTGAAAGGGTTCAAAAATAAATATGCTCTGATCCCCACTTTCAAGGATCTTATCACCTTAGGAGGAGATATAATAGAATGAGGAGGAATTAGCTGGTAATTAAGACAATGACTGAAAACTAGAATAGATACGAGGTCAGAGGATAGGGTTAGAAAGAAGCAGCTCCAAAAAGACAGAAGAGGAAACAGAAGAGGGAACTAAATGCATCTCATTTTTATACATCATAATTATGTTCTTTATTGTTTCTTTCCTGGAGTTAGCCAGAATGATTAGAGAAGGTAAACAAGCCACTAGGCTTTAAGCATAACCAGCAACTCTAAGGAAGGATATGGGGACAGTAATAGGACTAACCATCCAGTTCAATTGAGAACAACATCAGCCTTGAGGGATCAAATTACAGACATACAAATGAGCAGCTTAAGGCTAGACTGCTTGCTTGCTCGCCTCTGTATTCATTCCTTAACAGTCTAAAAGAGGGAAACAGAAAATAAATTGATATGAAAAACGCTTGTAACCTGCAAGAATGGTAAATGAGACCAAGGTACAAAAAATGAGTACAGAATTCAATTTGGAACTGAGAACACATTTGTAATTTACTGTTTTCCATTTCTCCCTAGACAAGACTTTGAATGTTCTGAAGTTTGTTATTTGATGTTTTTTTTGTTTTTTAAAAAACCCAAAACTTTACAGAATTTAGCTACCAGAAGAAATTTAAGAATTCCTAACAACGTTGACATTTAATAACTTCCACCGCAACTTAGTACACAGTAAAGGAAGTTGTTATAGTGATACCAGGAAAATAATAGCTGTCAACATCCTTACGCAGATAGATGATAATGGTGATAACTCATAATTCTTGGCTTCTTTGCGAACACTGACTGCTAAATAAAGTGAAAGGCACTCAGATGCATCTACTTCAGTTAAAAGATGTGTGTCATTCTTAAATGTTATAATATCATTTATACTTGGAAGTTTCCTACAAACATATTTCAATGAAGAGGTCCTAGACAGATCAACTGTGCTGAAAAGAGCATTACACAGCCCCTAGTCTGCCTTTTGGGGCTTCCCTGACAGCTCAGTTGGTAAAGAATCCACCTGCAATGCAGGAGACCCTGGTTCGATTCCTGGGTTGGGAAGATCCCCTGGAGAAGGCAAAGGCTACTCACTCCAGTATTCTGGCCTGGAGAATCACATGGACTGTATAATCCATGCGGTGGCAAAGAATCGGACATGTCTGAGCGACTTTCACTTTCAGCTTCCCTGGTGGCTCAGATGGTAAAGAAACTGCCTGCAGTGTAGCAGACCCGAGTTTGATCCCTGGGTTGGGACGATCCCCTGGAGAAGGGAAAGGCTACCCACTCCATTATTCTGGCCTGGAGAATTCCATGGACTAGAGGTTAAAGCATCTGCTTGCAATGTGGGAGACGTGGGTTTGATCCCTGGGTCGGGAAGATCCCCTGGAGAAGGAAATGGCAACCCACTCCAGTATTCTTGCCTGGAGAATCCCATGGACAGAGGAGCCTGGTGGGCTACAGTCCACGGGTCACAAAGAGTCAGACACGACTGAGCGACTTCACTTTCACTTTCTATACAGTCCATGGGGTTGCAAAGAGTCCGTCACTGACAGAGCAACTTTCACTTTCAACCTGTAGTTTATATAAATGGACTTTACAGCTAATGTCTGGACTGGTTTCTTCTATTAGAAAGATGAAGTATTAGATAATAATAAATTTTGTTGCACTGGTCATAGCAAACACCCTCTTCCAACAACACAAGAGAAGACTCTACACATGGACATCACCAGATGGTCAACACCGAAATCAGACTGATTATATTCTATGCAGTCAAAGATGGAGAAGCTCTATACAGTCAACAAAAACAAGACCAGGAGCTGACTGTGGCTCAGATCATGAACTCCTTATTACCAAATTCAGACTCAAATTGAAGAACATAGGGAAAACCGCTAGACCATTCAGGTATGACCTAAATCAAATGCCTTATGATTATGCAGTGGAAGTGAGAAATAGATTTAAGGGCCTAGATCTGATAGAT
>SJYX01004279.1:152675-163323 GCA_006410675.1 Oreotragus oreotragus | reverse complement strand
AGTATATTCAAAAGCAGAGACATTACTTTGCCGGCTAAGGTCCGTCTAGTCAAGGCTATGGTTTTTCCTGTTGTCATGTATGGATGTGAGAGTTGGACCGTGAAGAAGGCTGAGCACCAAAGAATTGATGCTTTTGAACTGTGGTGTTGGAGAAGACTCTTGAGAGTCCCTTGGACTGCAAGGAGATCCAACCAGTCCATCCTGAAGGAGATCAGGCCTGGGATTTCTTTGGAAGGAATGATGCTAAAGCTGAAACTCCAGTACTTTGGCCACCTCATGCGAAGAGTTAACTCATTGGAAAAGACTCTGATGCTGGGAAGGATTGGGGGCAGGAGAAGGGGACAACCAAGGATGAGATGGCTGGATGGCATCACGGACTTGATGGACGTGAGTCTGAGTGAACTCCGGGAGATGGTGATGAACAGGGAGGCCTGGCGTGCTGCGATTCATGGGGTTGCAAAGAGTCGGACACGACTGAGCAACTGAACTGAACTGATTGTTATTCTAGGAAACTGTCCATTTATTTCCCTCTTGGAGGACTTAAAGATTTTTCTCAAGGATTTTGACCTCTGGCTTCCTCATATACAGTCATCGCCTGTTGGTCTCATTCACATGGACTACTATAGATAGTTCTTTCATGCATGACAGATTACTAAACAATGAAAGGGATGCACTATTTTTAATGTTTTGCTTTCATTTTTTCAAAAAATGTACTGAAAATAAATGTTTCACTGAGAAGTAGTTTGCTGCTTATATATAATCTAGATATCAGGAAAATAGGGGATGACCTATTCTCTGCCCAGGTGTATTCTATGTAAAGCTCACTCACTAAGTGCTACCTGCCCTGTCCTCATTGCACGCAAACAATTAACTAATGGTTAAGCCATTGTATCTCCTTCATATACTGCCATAAAATGTCTGCTAAAGCTCCTCTCCAGTCATGAAAACTCTGTGGTTGGATCTCACTGCTGCAATCATTCAGAGACTTATTTGTTGACTCAGATTATGACAGTTTTAACAGTGTCAACACCACTGTACCATCTAGGGTACAGAATCTCACAATAAAATGCTCCAGATCCATCTAGGGTGTCAATCCAACTATCCAACATTCCCTACTGCCCTTAAGACCACCTCGCTCCTGCAGTCTCACCTACCTCCCCAAGCTCCGGTTGGTCACAACACAACAGATCACAGCTTTGGGCCTGAGGGCAGGATTCATGAAAGACTACATAGAGGAGGCCACATTTAAGCTGTCTTTTTTTTTTTTTTTGGATGACCTATTCTCTGCCCAGGTGTATTCTATGTAAAGCTCACTCACTAAGTGCTACCTGCCCTGTCCTCATTGCACGCAAACAATTAACTAATGGTTAAGCCATTGTATCTCCTTCATATACTGCCATAAAATGTCTGCTAAAGCTCCTCTCCAGTCATGAAAACTCTGTGGTTGGATCTCACTGCTGCAATCATTCAGAGACTTATTTGTTGACTCAGATTATGACAGTTTTAACAGTGTCAACACCACTGTACCATCTAGGGTACAGAATCTCACAATAAAATGCTCCAGATCCATCTAGGGTGTCAATCCAACTATCCAACATTCCCTACTGCCCTTAAGACCACCTCGCTCCTGCAGTCTCACCTACCTCCCCAAGCTCCGGTTGGTCACAACACAACAGATCACAGCTTTGGGCCTGAGGGCAGGATTCATGAAAGACTACATAGAGGAGGCCACATTTAAGCTGTCTTTTTTTTTTTTTTTCAATGCAGTATGATCTTTAATTAAGTACAAAGACTTTTTAATCATGTCACCTAGAGATAATTTTATCCATTGCTCTGAGTAGGCATCAATATGAGCAAAAGGTAGGATAGTTGTGTGATGAAAAATGCAGTGCTATGTGTTTTATAAACATCTTACTGTTTTTCAAAGTGTAGTGGCTTATATATTTTTTAAAATTTATTTTATTGAAGTACAGCTGACTTACAATGTGTTGATTTCTGCTATACAGCAAAGTGATTCACTTACACATTTTTCATATTCTTTTCCATGATGGCTTATCACAGGATATTGAATACAGTTCCCTGTGCTATACAGTAGGACCTTGTTTATGAAGTAGTTTATCAAAATTTCTGAGCTCAACCCTCACCCTAATGAAAAAGAATCCAGTGAGAGTGGGGTCCAGGAATCTGCAGGCTAAGCCTCTCTCAGTTAATTCTGATGTACCTTGGGAATCTGTACTACAGACTAGAGTCAACATCATAAAATGTTGCACGCTTTCAGACATAATGACTTCATTTTGATGATAATGGCAACATATTAATTTGCTCCCATTATGTCTAAGAAAAAAGTAGCCTGCTCTAATATTTTGCCTGTTTTTTTTTTTTTTTCAAGACATTTTTGAGAAAGACAATGTTATATGCAGTTGTGAAATAAAAGAGTTTGGCCAACTTCTGTAAAAAGAGATGAAAAGTAGCCCAATGGGATGGTGAAAACATTTGAAAGACTAGTTTTGGATGGAGAATTTAGTATAACTTTAACTCAATGCTCAGGCTTTGGTTTGAGTAGGAACATTGTATATTCCCAACTCATTTTGGAAGGACCTCTGGCAAGATGACATTAAATAGAAATTTGCTATATTTACATAGAATTTGGGATAAATGAAAATTAATTGCCCTTTCAGAGAATTCATAGTGGACTCATAAAAATGCTTTTTTATTCTGTAAGGCCCTTCAATATTCAAACTCCTCTAGCACACCATCTGTTCAGTCTTTCGGTACATCTGCAAGTTCCATCTCAGTGACAGAGAGATCGGAGAGCTGTACAGCTTTAGAATATTTTAAAAAGATTATTTTAAAAGTATACTACTGAAAAGTCTCATGATGCCTGTTCCCTAAAATGTGGGAATTTCAGTCAATAAAGTAATATTTGTACCGTCAATACAGACTTTGTTGATGTTATTTGTCTTGATTCAGAAATCAAGGAGATGACTTTTCATTATCACACATTCTAGATGAAATTATTGACACACCTTACAGACAGCACTGTGAATCTCAAAGTTTATAAACTTTTAATCAAAAAATCCCAAATATCAGTTGATGTCATGTTTCTATTTGGGAGAAGATTCCTTTTCTAATTTTACATGACAGAATTTATTTGAATGAATTTCATCATTACATGTAATCATTCATTAGGTATTCAGAAAGCTTTTATAGTTTCCGTTTTAAATGTTCATGTCAGCATTTGTAATCTCTTTGTTTTCCCCCATAGAAAGGAGAGTACATTTTTGAAGGAGTTAAAAAAATCTCTGCCCCATAGGTTTGAAATGAATCTGAATAAAAGTCTAGATTTTTTTAAAATATAAATTTATTTATTTTAATTGGAGGTTAATTACTTTACAATATTGTATTGGTTTTGCCATGCATCAACATATTCTCATCAGCCATCTTGTTAGAAACTGCAAGTTGTAAAATTCTGACATTTTTCCATATGACAACTACAAAATAATTTAATGACTTACTCATTAATTGTATTTTATTTTTAAAGGTTCAATATTACAGAACTGAGTTATCTATTTACTTACTGATCTTTGACACTGAAAAACAAAGATAATGTCAAGATGGTATCCCAGACCCTTTTCTCTTCTCCTTGGTAATAGCAAAGGAAGGTATGTAAAAGTAATATTCTGTGATTTCAAACATGACTTGAGATACTAAGCTTAACACAATACAAAAGAACAAACAGAATCTTCACTGCTGCTTCTAATTGTTGACCTAATTTATCAGCTAGTGAAATGAGTAGATGTCAATCTTCTTGATCAATGTGATGAATAGAACCTGTGTGTTTCACAGAACACCTTCTTACAGGAAGGTCAGCTAATTCTTAAGGGAAAATGTTTGATAGATGCTATTAAATGTACAAGGCTTGGGTGTATTGCTTATTGACATGTTCTTAAGCTAAATGATTTTCACTCATGCTTGAAGGTCAAACCAGCCACCCTTTGATAAATTACCAGTGACAAGACCGTTCTTCGTGAAACGCTGAACTCTTAGGAAATTAAGAGTCTTTCATAAGCTTAAAATAGGTCTGAGGGCAAAGGAGAAAGAAAAAAACAAAAGGGTTGTTAGGGAACTAGAGTGAGAGTTTCAATCTGCAGTTGTCTTTCTTCTGAACAATAAAACAGGAAATGCCTCTCACGGCCACCTAATGAGGGCATCTTAGACTCCAGCCTTCCTAATTTGCATATGCAGACATCAAGGCATTAGTACCAAGCATCAGGGTGCTCGTACATCTCACTGGTAGCCCAATGCTGGTTTTCAAAGTGCCCTTGGATCCCAAACAGCTAAAAAGGCATTGTGAGCAGATGGCAATTGTGTGATGAAAAGTCTAATTGTATTTGCCTTCTCTAACGGAGAGAGAGCCAGGACAGCCAGGCAGGTCAAGGCATGTGGGCAGGACTAACATATTGTGTATGGAGAGAAAACTTGCAAAGCTCAGTTAGATGGCTAATGAGGTAGCTTACAGGCCCTCAGGCTGATTGTGCGCCTGCNTAAATTTATTTATTTTAATTGGAGGTTAATTACTTTACAATATTGTATTGGTTTTGCCATGCATCAACATATTCTCATCAGCCATCTTGTTAGAAACTGCAAGTTGTAAAATTCTGACATTTTTCCATATGACAACTACAAAATAATTTAATGACTTACTCATTAATTGTATTTTATTTTTAAAGGTTCAATATTACAGAACTGAGTTATCTATTTACTTACTGATCTTTGACACTGAAAAACAAAGATAATGTCAAGATGGTATCCCAGACCCTTTTCTCTTCTCCTTGGTAATAGCAAAGGAAGGTATGTAAAAGTAATATTCTGTGATTTCAAACATGACTTGAGATACTAAGCTTAACACAATACAAAAGAACAAACAGAATCTTCACTGCTGCTTCTAATTGTTGACCTAATTTATCAGCTAGTGAAATGAGTAGATGTCAATCTTCTTGATCAATGTGATGAATAGAACCTGTGTGTTTCACAGAACACCTTCTTACAGGAAGGTCAGCTAATTCTTAAGGGAAAATGTTTGATAGATGCTATTAAATGTACAAGGCTTGGGTGTATTGCTTATTGACATGTTCTTAAGCTAAATGATTTTCACTCATGCTTGAAGGTCAAACCAGCCACCCTTTGATAAATTACCAGTGACAAGACCGTTCTTCGTGAAACGCTGAACTCTTAGGAAATTAAGAGTCTTTCATAAGCTTAAAATAGGTCTGAGGGCAAAGGAGAAAGAAAAAAACAAAAGGGTTGTTAGGGAACTAGAGTGAGAGTTTCAATCTGCAGTTGTCTTTCTTCTGAACAATAAAACAGGAAATGCCTCTCACGGCCACCTAATGAGGGCATCTTAGACTCCAGCCTTCCTAATTTGCATATGCAGACATCAAGGCATTAGTACCAAGCATCAGGGTGCTCGTACATCTCACTGGTAGCCCAATGCTGGTTTTCAAAGTGCCCTTGGATCCCAAACAGCTAAAAAGGCATTGTGAGCAGATGGCAATTGTGTGATGAAAAGTCTAATTGTATTTGCCTTCTCTAACGGAGAGAGAGCCAGGACAGCCAGGCAGGTCAAGGCATGTGGGCAGGACTAACATATTGTGTATGGAGAGAAAACTTGCAAAGCTCAGTTAGATGGCTAATGAGGTAGCTTACAGGCCCTCAGGCTGATTGTGCGCCTGCAAAGTGATGAAGGAAAGGCAAGAACTGAAGCACTAACCCAGAAAACGCACGCCCATGAGCCAAGGCTCCTGAACACTTGACAGAACACAAGAGCATTGAGACCAGACAGTTCTGTGTGCTCTTGAATCTCAGCTCTACCACCTAAAATCTGTGATGCTAGACGAACTAGTTGACCTCCCTAAGCCTTAGTTTTCTCATCTATAAAATGACGATAATGATAATCCTACCCTAAGTTGCTATGAGGATTATATGAAATAATACAAATACAGGGACTTCCCTGGTGGTCCAGCAGTTAGGACTCTGTGCTTCCACTACAGGGGGCATGGGCTCAATCCCTGGTCAGAAACTAAGATCCTGCAAGCTATGGCAAAAATAAATTAATAAAAAAAAGATAAAAAATAATATAAATACAGACAGCACTTCAGAGTTAAGTTCATCATAAGATCTCAGTAAACATGATCAGTTTTGTCAATTATTGAAATGATGAAGGCAAAAAATATTTGGGCGGGAAGCTCTTATTATGTTGGGATTCCTACAAGCAGAGCCTGAGGTAGGATTATCTGCAATAGAAGAAAACTTCACATATAGAGCTTATGCATGATTTGGCTTGAACTTGATGCTAACTAGAACAGCCTATCTTATGTCCTATCAAATATGCATTGTATGTCTGCTTCAACCATTAGAGAAAAGAATGCATTTAAAAACTCAAAATGGAGCAACTGTCATTCAGGCATTGAAAATGGAGCTGGGTAGCCACTGTAGATGTGGTTTCAGACATGTTCCTGTATCACTGAGAACTTGAATATCCTGAACTATATCACACTCAAGGACACCAAGCATTCTCAAAATAATATCGGCTAGCAGCTGCCAGGGGGGAAGGCAATGGCACCCCACCCCAGTGCTCTTGCCTGGAAGATCCAATGGACGGAGGAGCCTGGTTAAAAAAAGATAAAAAATAATATAAATACAGACAGCACTTCAGAGTTAAGTTCATCATAAGATCTCAGTAAACATGATCAGTTTTGTCAATTATTGAAATGATGAAGGCAAAAAATATTTGGGTGGGAAGCTCTTATTATGTTGGGATTCCTACAAGCAGAGCCTGAGGTAGGATTATCTGCAATAGAAGAAAACTTCACATATAGAGCTTATGCATGATTTGGCTTGAACTTGATGCTAACTAGAACAGCCTATCTTATGTCCTATCAAATATGCATTGTATGTCTGCTTCAACCATTAGAGAAAAGAATGCATTTAAAAACTCAAAATGGAGCAACTGTCATTCAGGCATTGAAAATGGAGCTGGGTAGCCACTGTAGATGTGGTTTCAGACATGTTCCTGTATCACTGAGAACTTGAATATCCTGAACTATATCACACTCAAGGACACCAAGCATTCTCAAAATAATATCGGCTAGCAGCTGCCAGGGGGGAAGGCAATGGCACCCCACCCCAGTGCTCTTGCCTGGAAAATCCAATGGACGGAGTAGCCTGGTGGGCTGCAGTCCATGGGGTCGCTAACAGTCGGACAGACTGAGCGACTTCACTTTCACTTTTCTCCTTCATGCGTTGGAGAAGGAAATGGCAACCCACTCCAGTATTCTTGCCTGGAGAATCCCAGGAATGGGGGAGCCTGGTGGGCTGCCGTCTATGGGGTCACACAGAGTCGGACACGACTGAAGTGACGCAGCAGCAGCAGCAGCAGCAGCAGCAGCTGCCAGCTGTAAACCTGTAGTCTCAAGGTCTCCCCTTGTAACTATGCAACCTTTCTGGACCCCAGCCAATCCTTACTTCTTGTTGCTGTTGTTCAGTCGCTAAGTCATGTCTGACTCTTTGCGACCCTATGAACTGCAGCACACCAGGCTTCCCTGTCCTTCACCATCTTCCAGAGTTTTCTCAAACTCATGTCCATTGAGTCAGTGATGCCATCCAACTTTCTCGTCCTCTGTCAGCCCCTTCTCCTCCTGCCCTCAGTCTTTCCCAGCATCAGGGTCTCTTCCAATGAATTGGCTCTTCACATCAGGTGGCCAGAGTATTCGGGCTTCAGCATCAGTTTTTCCAATGAATACTGCTGTGATTATAATTCTTGACAAACAACTTATGTAACATTGCAGTTTTTGCCTATATGAGCCACCTCCATTTTGTAGTCTCAGTTCAGTTCAGTTCAGTCGCTCAGTCGTGTCCGACTCTTTGCGACCCCATGAATCGCAGCACNCAGGGAGTTCACGGTTCACATATTGTTGAAGCCTAGCTTGGAGAATTTTGAGCATTACTTTACTAGCGTGGGAGAAGTCTAGTGGAACACAATTCAAGTGCTTCTTGAATCTGTGTCTCCTGTATTATAGTCCTCAGTTTGGCTCAAAATTTTCTATTCCTACTATAGATTGTTTATTATTATTTCCATCAACATTTGGAACAAAATACCAGTGGCAATTTCGGGGTGACGTCTCAGGTTTTAGTAGAATCAGCAGTGATCTCCAAAGTTGGTTGTGCACTACCCTTCCAGGGTTTGTGTTCAGAGATGTTATATTGGTAGCTTGAAGTCAGCAATATAGCATTTGCTGACTTCTATGGTATAATCAACCTCCATCACTCTGCCCCTTCAAGCCAGTTATTAAACATTTTACCAACACGTCACTGTTTGTAACGAAATAAGGAAAAGATACTTCAAAACCTAATCTCCACATATGATTTCTAAGGTGCGGTAAAGGCTGAACAGGGAAAGGTCCCAAATGTCTAGAAACAGCCAAGATATTTCTAGTTAATGGCTTTTTTAGTACACAAAAATATTCGCCTGCACCCTGGGTTCTATATCAACCAACATGGGCATCGATTTTCTGCGGATTGTGGAACCAGCAGCTAGGGTCAACTGTACTATAACCTTTTATACAAAGGATTTGAGCATCCATGGATTTTGGTATCCATAGGAGTCTTGGAACCAATACCTTGCAGATACAAAAGAATGACTATATGTATACCTAACTTCATTGTTGTTCAGTCACTAAGTTGTGTCCGACTCTTTGCGACCCTATGGACTCCTCTGTCCTCTACTATTTCCTGGAGTTTGCTCATATTCATGTCCATTGAGTCAGTGATGCTATCCAACCACCTCATCCCCTCTTACCCCCTTCTCCTCCTGCCTTCAATCTTTCCCAGGATCAGGGTCTTTGCAAATGAGCTGATTCTTTGCATCAGGTGGCCAAAATATTGGAGTTTCAGCTTCCATATCAGTTCTTCCAATGAATATTCAGTGTTGATTTCCTTTAGGACTGACTGGTTTGATCTCCCTGTTGTCCAAGGAACTCTCAGGAGTCTTCTCCAGCACCACAATTTGAAAGCATCAATTCTTTGGCCTTCAGTCATCTTTATGGTCCAGCTCTCACATCTGTACATGACTACTGGAAAAACCATAGGTTTGACACTTAATTTCTTGCCCTTATTTCTGGTTTTATTTTCTTTACTCACCCTTCTCCACTCCTCTGCTGATAAATAATCTGGCTCTAGCAATGGACTGAGCTGCTACAGTAACACAGTGTCTCCCGCATTGACTATCAGTAGACTGGGAAAGAACAGCAGGACAGGAACACAGAACTGAGTCTCTTAGCAACCTGAAATCACTCAGAAGAACAATGGAACCATTTATGCCACTGTTGATTTTCCCAATAGGATGCTATATCCTGACCCAAATAGTTCAGAGTTTGCAGTACTACTTCCCAAACTGAGTAATCAAATTCACTAGAAATGTTTTCAAGCCATGCCTAATATCCCTGCAAATCAGTTAAACTCCCTGTTGGGTGGACAGGAACTATCTAGCAACGATTGCAAACTGAATCAGACTGAGAATGCAGCCAAAATCATCCCCAGGGATTCTTTTCAGTGGTGAGATACAATAATTTAAAGTAAGAAGTTCTGTCTTCCAAATCCCCGATCAGCATCTTGCCTTTGGGGAAAACGAAAACAAAGCAGAAGATAAAAACAGTGAAACTTATTTTCCAAATTCATATATGTCTCCTCAGGGAGTTAAGATGCATTTAGAAAAAAAGGTTTGATTATACCCCTCAAGTTATTCACTCCCCACCCCAACTATATACCAGGCATTGAAAGAATAAGATGCTTCTCAGCTTCAAACAGCATGTGCTGTTGACGGATTGCACTGCTAGGTATCCTAAATCTAATATAAAAAGCCATAAGCAGCAGCTTTCTTAAGTTCCCCTGAAACTCTGGGAGCAACACATTCTGAGCCCACAAGCAATCTGACATTTGGATGGGCCTTTAGGTTTAGCCATGACAAAGTATCATCGTTATTACATCTTAGAATAATACTGGATATAAAATAACAAGTATGGTGGTGTTATTTTTTTAAAAATAACTATTGGTTAATGAGATTTTAAATTATACAAACAATATGGGCCCATGTTTTCTTTTTTAAGGCAAGACATAAAAATTTTTCTAGAAAATTTCTCAAGGCCTGCCCTTTTCTATACTTTAGGACTCAGGTTTTCTACAATAGCCATTTCTATTCCTATTGTTCATTCTCTCAGGTCACTTTTGTTTTTGGTATTTATTAGAAATTACAATGTATGATTATTTCATTTATCTATTTAACATATCTCATAAAGCCTAAAATGCCATTACAGTGCTTTCTTATCATGTAACTTTCAAAATGCCCCCTCTTTTAATGTAACATGGGGGCAATGACTACGTGTTTATCACTGTTGGATTTTCAGTGTCTGATACAATGCCAGGCTCACTAAGTGTTTACTGAATGAATAAATCAGATCATGTTAATCATACTGCTGAATCTTTCCATATCAGTAAACTGTTTTCTTTTTTAACAGTTTTATATTATTCCATTATATTTGGTAACTCCTTTTTTGATGGCTATTAAATGCAAAAAAAAAAAAAAAAAAAAAAT
>SJYX01004279.1:126906-149069 GCA_006410675.1 Oreotragus oreotragus | reverse complement strand
GTAACCTATTAGGCTTCTCCATCCATGGGATTCTCCAGGCAAGAATACTGGAGTGGATTGCCATTTCCTTCTCCAGGGGATCTTCCTGACCCAGGGATTGAACCCAGGTCTCCTGCATTGGAGGCAGATGCTTTAACCGGTGAGCCACCAGGGAAGCATATTCAAAAGCAGAGACATTACTTTGCCAACAAAGGTCCATCTAGTCAAGGCTATAGTTTTTCCAGTGGTCATGTATGGATGTGAGAGTTGGACTGTGAAGAAAGCTGAGCTCTGAAGAATTGATGCTTTTGAACTGTGGTGTTGGCGATGATTCTTGAGAGTCCCTTGGCCTGCTAGGAGATCCAACCAGTCCATCCTAAAGGAGATCAGCCCTGGGTGTTCATTGGAAGGACTGATGCTGAAGCTGAAACTCCAATAATTTGGCCACCTCGTGTGAAGAGCTGACTCATTTGAAAAGACCTTGATGCTGGGAGGGATTGGGGGCAGGAAGAGAAGGGGACAACAGAGGATGAGGTGGCTCAATGGCATCACCAATTTGATAGATATGAGTTTGGGTAAACTCCGGGAGTTGGTGATGGACAGGGAGGCCTGGCGTGCTGCAATTCATGGTGTCACAAAGAATCAGACATGACTGAGCGACTGAACTGAACTGAACAATATTTCCAATAGGAGAACCAGGAAATAAGAATGCACAATCACATATAGATGCACACACTTGCAAGTATATGCACATACACTCATACCGAAAGTGTTACACTAATAGAGATGGTATGTGCAGATGAAAGGACAGGAAGATGGAGCATGAAGAGGCAAGGTGAGGTGAAACAGAATAAATAAGGGAACATTTTAAATGAAAAATAAAGGCAGTGTAATCAGGTGAACAGGGACCCATATAAAGAGAAATGATAATATCCTAGAGTAGAAGACTTAGAACAAGTCCAGATTCACACAAACATGTCTATAGAGAAATAACTTGAGGCTTTACATTAATACATTAATATTTTGGATATTAAGACATGTTAGATTAAAAGAGTGAGTTCTTCTCAATATTGACAAACGCCCTTGGCACTGTAATAATCTAGCCCAATATAATGTCCTTATTTTCAGATGAGTAGTTCCACAGGGTTGTAGTAAGAAGAATTTCTTATCAAAAAATGTATTTTTCAGCCATAGATAATGATCAAAGAATTCTTCAACATTTTTTAAAATAATCACTCACATGATGTAAAAGGGTATAAAGTGAAAAGTCTCCTTCTCATACCTTTTTTCATCTCTACACAATTTCCAACCAATTCCACTTCAAAACAAGGAAATGCTCCTTTTAGTTTCCTGTGTAGCTGTCTGGTGGTTTTTAGGCACAGCAATAATGATTCTTATCGCTCTCTTTTTATTAAGATGGCAGCACATTGAACACAATTTTCTGTACCTCATTTTTCTTCATTTAATTATCGTGGAAACCTTTATTGTAAATAGCTTCACCATTTATTTGTTTTTATATGTACATAACAGTCCATTGTACGGATATACTGTAATTTAGTATATATATGGATATACCATAATCTAGTCTATCCCTGGTGGTAGCTATTCATCTTGCTTTTGATATTATAAACAATGCTGCAATTAGTAAGCAGTTACACTTACCAATGTGTATTTCACTTTGCACATTGTGAGAGTCAATCTGTAGACTAACCGTGAATGGATTTGAATATTGTGACATCACCAAATTTACTCCATACAGATTGTGCATTTTGCACTCCCAACAGTAATATGTCAGAGTGGATATTTCCTCATTCTATAACCTCACTAGTTTTTAGATTTATTTCAATCAAAAGGTGATAATGCCATCTCAATATCTAATTCACAGGTCTCCTATGAATAAATATGATTAAATTCAATGTAAATAAGTATTACATGCACTTATTTTTTCCCACAAACTATCTGTTCATACCCTTTGTCTACTTTCCTGTCCATTTTTTCTGATTCATTGGGCGGTTATCTTGATAGTGGAGAGATTAGCCCTTTGTGTATGAGTTGTCTCATGCCATCTGGTATGCGCTGGGCCATCTATTTCTTTCTTCAAAGCTTTGATTACCAGCTCATTCTTTTGTGTATATACTTATTCAAACTACAGATATTTAGTTATGAGTTTTTCATCTACTTATTTCTAAGGGAAGCTTTGCTGCTACATATGCCCAAAAAGAGATGTCTATGGCTACATGATGGTACATGCTGAATGTTCCTCTGCCACTGTAGTGGTGGTGAGTCTAAATAATTATAAACCCCTTTTGTAGTGGATAAAGGTCACTTTTCTTTAGTATATGAGCTGAAAATGGAAGCTTTT
The DNA here is from genome assembly GCA_006410675.1 of Oreotragus oreotragus. Classification (NCBI taxonomy): domain Eukaryota; kingdom Metazoa; phylum Chordata; class Mammalia; order Artiodactyla; family Bovidae; genus Oreotragus; species Oreotragus oreotragus. The sequence goes on along the minus strand of SJYX01004279.1, from coordinate 146,728 downwards.
CCTTACATAGCAATACCTGAGAATTATGACATTTCCTGTGACACAATATTAAAAATCCACTTGCTAAATTACTGTCAATGATAGCAGTTGAATATTTTATAAATGATATCACTGATATTGTTACCAGATAAAACTTAAGATAATCAGCAAAGTTTAAATTTCAGATAAATAGTGACTCATTTTTTTTTAGCATTAAGTATGTATATCACAAATATTACATGGCATAAACATATACTAAAACATTTTTCTTTTTTTGTCTTAAATTCAAATTAAACTGGGTGTCCTATATTTTCATTTGCTAAATCTGACACCACTGATTATATTTTTGTTTTTCTCTGACCAGGATCCCAAGACTATGGTTTGCTGATTTTGAAACCTGTGCCTTGTTGACAATATATAGAACTTTCAAGCATGATTATAAAAAACTCTGTGATGGATAAAAAATATTTTTAAGATCTTAAAATCTTAAAAATATTTTTAAGATCATCAAATTCAGCCACACACTTGATGTGTGAATGCAGTCTATAATATCTTTCACAAGCAGTCATCCATCTTATAACTGGATGCTTTCAGTTGTAGGAAATTGTCACTATCTAAAAGACAATTCATTTGAGGCCTGCATTGATCATTCTGTAAACCATGTCTCAAATTAAGCAAATACTTCTTTCTTGACTTTTCCCCCCATTCATCCTAGTCTTAGTGGTTACTGAAAACAAGTTAAATCCCTCTTCTATATTTATGTCAACTTTTCAAATATCTGAAGACAGTAGACTGCTCTTGAGAGTCTTCTTTCTCTTTGATAAATATTTTCAGTTCCTTCAATTATCTTTTATTAAAAAAATTGTTTCATCTTATGCACTACCAAATATTGATTTTTCTACCTTCTATGTACCAGACACTGTGCTAAATGAAATGACACTATAAAGAACACTGTAAAATTCCCCACCTCTCAGGATACCCTTAGTCTAATGACAAACATTCACAAAGCTCTGTGGCAAGTGATATAATAAAATTATAAACAGTATTTTTTAAGAACATGGAAGAGGAATATCTAAATCTACCTGGAAAGGAAAAGGGAGAATGGATGACAGGGGAAGATTCACAGAAGGCTTAGCATGTGATGCCCGAGCAGTCTTGAAAGTTACATAGGAATTTTCCATTTGAACAAGGAAACAGGGAACATAAATTGCTAAAGTCAATCTGTATTTTGACATACTTATTCTCTAGGAACTCTGCTACATTAGACAATGAGTTCACCATTTACTTCTTGAAAAACTAGTGCACTCTGCTGTCATTATTCCTTCCACCTTTCATGGACTCCTTCTGGTCCCACCTCTTCCCCTTCAGTGTTGTTCGCCAGGGTTCTGTTCTTTGTAAACTGCTTTTCTTATTCTCTATTTTTAGTGATTTCATTTAGTTTTGTGGTTTTTTATTACCATGTTAAATGTTGATTTCCAAACATATATCTCCATCCTGGACCTCTCCCCTGGGATTTGCACATCTGTGTATGATCCTCAAGCACTTCAACCTCAGCTTGTCCAAAACAAAATCCTCCTCCATGTTCTTCACTTAGATTGAACTAGCTTTATCCTGTATTAGAAACTTGGAGGTACTTCTGACTTCTATCCATTGTTCCATACATTGTTGTTGTTGTTGCTGTTTAATCATTCAGTCGTTCTGACTTTTTGCAACCCATGGACTGTGATCTTGTGGCTCCTCTGTCCATGGAATTCTCCAGGCAAAGCACTAGAGTGAGTTGCCATTTCCTTCTGCAAGGGATCGTCCCAATCCAGGGATCAAACCCAGGTCTCCCACATTGCAGGCAGATGTTTTACCAGCTGAGCGATAAGGGAAGCCCAAGAATAATGAAGTGGATAGCCTATCCCTTCTCCAGTGGATCTTCCTGACCCAGGAATTGAACTGGGGTCTCCTGCATTACAGGCAGATTCTTTAGCAACTGAGCTATCAGGGAAGCCCAGTAAACCAAGTCCAGGAACATATAAAAATAATTTTATACCATGACTAAGTGGGATGTATTCCAGTAATGCTAAACTGGTTCAATATATGAAAATCAATTAATGTGTCAAATCAACAGAATTAAAAATAAAATTCACAGGATTATTTTAACAGATGTAGAAAAAGCATTCAACAAAATCTAACCCATTACACAGAGAAGGCAATGGTAACCCACTCCAGTACTCTTGCCTGGAAACTCCCATGGATGGAGGAGCCTGGTAGGCTGCAGTCCATGGGGTCGCTAAGGGTTGGACACAACTGAGCGACTTCACTTTTACTTTTCCCTTTCAGGCACTGGAGAAGAAAATGGCAACCTACTCCAGTGTTATTGCCTGGAGAATCCCAGGGATGGGGGAGTCTGGTGGGCTGCCGTCTATGGGGTCACACAGAGTTGGACACGACTGAAGTGACTTAGCAGCAGCAACCCATTACATCATGAAAAGAAACTAAGAAATGGAGTGGTGCTTCCACAACCTGATAAAGAACATTTAAAAAAACACAAAGCAAATTTCATGCTTAACAGTGAAAAACTATGTGGTTTCCTCCTAAGATCAGGAAAGAGAACATATGTTCTTCCCACTTCTGTTGAATAAGGTACTGATGATTTTAGCCAGGACAATTAAGCTAGAAAAGGCAAAAGCATCCAAACTGGAAAGGAAGAAGTAAGTCGATTTCTATTTGCAGATGACACAATCTTGCATACAGAAAGTTCTAAGAAATCTACTTAAAAACTATTAGAACTTACATGTGTGTGTGGGTTCAGTCAGTCAGTCATATACAAGTCTTTGTGACCCCATGGACTGTAGCCTGCCAGGCTCCTCTGTCCATGGAATTTTCCAGGTAAGAATACTGGAGTGGGTTGCCATTTCCTACTCCAGAGGATCTTTCTAACTCAGAGATCAAACCTGCGTCTCTTCATCTCCTGTGTCTCCTGCGTTTTTAGGTGGATTCTTTACCACTTTGCCACCTGGTAAGCCTATTAGAACTAATAAATAAGTTCAAAAGAGTTTCAAGATACAAGATCAATATACATGAATCAATTGTGTTTCTATGCACTTTTAGTGAGCAGTCTAAAAATGAAGTTAAGAAAACACTTCCATTTATAATGGCATCAAAAAGAATCAAATCCTTAGGAATAAATTCAAGAAAAGAAGTGAAATAGATATACTCTGAAGACTATGGAGCATTGCTGAAAGAAATTAGAGAACAACTCAATAACTAAGAAAATGTTCCATGACTGGAAGACTTAACATTGTTAAGATGGCAATACTCACAGAGTTTATCTGCTGATTCAAAGCAACTCCCATCAGAAATCTCAGCTTATATCTTGTAGAAATTGCAAGCTGACTTTGAAATTCATATGAAATTGCAAGGGACCCAGAATAGCCCAATGATCTTGGAAAAACAATCTATGAAAAACACTTTATAATTCTGAAACTTAATGAAAACAAATATAATAAAGTGTGGTACAGAAAAAGGATATATAGATCAATTGAATAGAGTTGAGAGGCCAGGAATAAACCCATGCATCTCTGGTCAACTTAATTTCAACAAGAGTGGCAAGACCACCCAATAGTCATTTTAACAAATGGTGCTGGGACAACCAGATAGCCATATGCAAAATAAGGACACTATACCCTTACTTCTCACTGTATATGAAAATTAGTATACTATGGATCAATGGCATAAATGTAAGAGGCAAAACTATAAAATAATTAGAAGAAAACATAGGGGTAAAATGTGATGACCTCGAATTTGGCAAGGATTTTTTAGATATGACACCAAAATCACAAAAGAAAGCATCAAGCATCAAAAGAAAAAATAGATAAATTTGACTTCATCAACATTAAAATGTCCTTTTGTGCTTCAAAGGACAGTATCAAGAAGACAAAAAGACATAATAGAACAAAATATTTTCAAATCATATATCTGATAAGGGACTGTATCTAGAATATATGAAGAACTCAATGTAACTGAGCAGAACCCTATGGGGCCTTCTGGGGACAAGCACCCTACTCCCATGTCCTTCACTTACCTCTTGTTTGTAGAAAACTGTAGTCTTACAGGCCTTCTCCAAGTCACAGAAGCCTGGCTCAAGAATTAATGATCAAAACGATGTGAACATGTAGTGAGAAAAGTAGCAGCTGGGCCAGTAAAAGTAGTAAGACTCTCACTGTTTGCAGACGATATGATACTATATACAGAGAATCCTAAGGATGCCACCAGAAAACTACTAGTGTTAACCAAGGAATTTAGTTAAGTTGTAAGATACAAATGATTTTCCCAGGTTTCTAAGTGGTAAAGAATCCACCTGCAATGCAGGAGATGTGGGTTTGATCCCTGAGTCAGGAAGATCTCCTACAGAAGGAAATGGCAACCCACTCCAGTATTCTTACCTGGGAAATCCTATAGACCGAGAAGCTTGGTGGGCTGTAGTCTATGGATTAGACATGACTTAGCAATTAAACACGGAGAAGGTAATGGCACCCCACTCCAGCACTCTTGCCTGGAAAAACCCATGGATGGAGGAGCCTGGTGAGCTGCAGTCCATGGGGTTGCTGAAAGTTGGACTTGACTCAGTGACTTCACTTTCACTTTTCACTTTCATGCATTGGAGAAGGAAATGGCAACCCACTCCAGTGTTCTTGCCTGGAGAATCCCAAGGACGGTGGAGCCTGGTGGGCTGCCGTCTATGGGGTCGCACAGAGTTGGACATGACTTAAGTGACTTAGCAGCAGCAGCAGCAATTAAACAACAGGATACAAATACACAGAAATCTCTTATATTCCTGTACACTAACAACAAAAGATTGGAATGAGAAATTAAGAAACAATCCCATTTACCACTGTAACAATGGGGTCTTGAATTTGAGATGCCAAGAATACATTCAACTAGAGATGTCTGGTAAGCAGTTGGAAATAAACAAATGTAGATGTGAGAACCAAAGAAAGGTTCTGGCTGGAGATACAACTTTGGGAATCAATGATTTCCAGGTGAATTAAAACTGTTATCTTAAGGTGTAGAATGAAAAGGAAAGATTCACTTAAAAGGTAGAGTTCAGAATTTAGCACAGTTCTCCCGAGGTGGTCTGTTAAACACAAAGAACTATGAGATATGGACCTATCATTTCACTCCATCCAGATGCTGCAATTCTACTGTAGCTTGAGACTGCATTAGCTTTCTTGGCAGTACTGACTGATACCAATCAGCAAAAGCATTTAAGTTTGTTATTCATGGAGGCTGCTGTATTTTCCCTAGTGGATACACACACAGTTGGTTTTCTGTGTTTAAATATATAACTTGTATTTATCTATGTCAAGTTGGATCTTACTACATTTATCCATCCATCACTCTGATATATTCAGGTCACATATCTTGATACTGCCATTTAATGCATTTAGTATCCTTCTGAGTTATCTGACAGACACAGATTTTATAAATATGCCTTTGATACAACATGAAAGTCCTTAATAAACTGTTGGAAAGATCAGGCTGAGAACAGATTCCTCACTGGAAACCTCTCCTCAGAATAGCAGTCTATTTACCATTCTCTTTGGGTGTGGCCATTCAAGCAGCTAACAATCCCCCCACCCCCCAATTGTACTAACAACTAGACATATTTCTCTATTTTTTCCACATATATCTCATTCCATACCTACATATTAAATCAAATCTCATGGATGAATTTCAGATTCACTTGTTTAGTAAAATCCCCTGATATTGAAGGGCTTTAGATTATGCTGGTATGACTTGTTTTCGGTAAGCTAAAATTGAACTCTCATGATCAGTTCATCTAGTGGCTCACTAATTATGCTTTTAATAAATGATTCTAGAATTTATCTCAGGATCAATGTCAGGCTCACTCTTGTCTCTTAAAAATTCAGATGCTTTTGGTCTATTTCTAATTTTCCATCACCCAGTTTGGAATGAGGGCAATACTGAAACATTCAGGCCTGTGAAATATGTTTGTAAAAAAAAAACAATGTTAATAAAAAGTAGATACAGATAGATGGTCGCCTTCAGAGCCATTAAGGGATGCAGTATCTGCCAGTGCCCTGGAGATGTTATTTACATGAGTCTGGAAGCTGGGATTCACATCATGTGAGGGGTTCCTTAGTTTGTCCTGTGCAGCAAAGCAGTCAGGGAAAGCAAATTCTAACTGGTTCAGAAGACAAGTCCTAAGAATTTGTCAGCCATCAACAACATAGTATACTGGACAGAATACTGGGCCCCAATCTATGCTGCACTCTGACAGAGATTATACATATATCCTGCCGCTTCTCTTGGGAGGTAAAATACAAGTGAGCAGATAATCATCCTATCTTTTGACAACCCACATCTTGATTCTTATCCATATAGGATCCTGGAACTGGTAGGCATTACATAGATTGTNCACTGGACAGAATACTGGGCCCCAATCTATGCTGCACTCTGACAGAGATTATACATATATCCTGCCGCTTCTCTTGGGAGGTAAAATACAAGTGAGCAGATAATCATCCTATCTTTTGACAACCCACATCTTGATTCTTATCCATATAGGATCCTGGAACTGGTAGGCATTACATAGATTGTGGAACAAACTCACAATTACAATTTTAATCATAGCAGTTCTAACTACTATACTTATGAAGTACATAAGAACTCAGAAACATAAAATAATAAGTGATTAGAGTGGAGTGGATAAAGAAAAAGGTTTTAGAAGAAGTGAGTTTTCTAAAAATAAAAATTGGTTAGGGTATACAGCATGATGTTTTGATATACACAGTGAAATGATTACTACAGTGAATCTAATTAACATATCCATCCCTTCATACACTCTTGTGTGTGTGAGAGAGATGAAAGCACCTGAAAACCTCTTAGCAACTTTCTTGTATACAAAAGTAGGAGTTTTTTTTTTTTTTTTTGCTGTCACTGTGAGTACTGTGGGGGTCTTATTTCTTTGACCAGGGATCAGACCTGTGCCCCCTGCAGTGGAAGTGCAGAATCTTAACCCCTGGACTGCCAGAGGAATACCAAGTAGATGATATTTTGAGCAGCTTTCAAAGAAAGGGAGGAGCTCAGATTCAGGGACTGCAGTGCAGGTGGTAGCTCTGACCAGGAGTGAAATCCAATTGCTGTTGTATTTGGAAGGGTACATGCTAAGTTGCTTCACTCATGTCTGACTCTTTGTGACCCCATGGACTGTAGCCCACCAGGCTCCTCTATCCATGAGATTCTCCAGGCAAGAATACTGGCGTGGGTTACCATGCTCTTGGGAAGGGGATCTTCTCAACCCAGGAGTCAAACCTGCACCTCTTATGTTTCCTGCACTCGCAAGCAGATTCTTTACCTCTAGTGCCACCATTTGGAAGGGTGGAGGCAGCAAATAACTGGGTACTTCTAGAGGTGCAAATCAGGAATCCTGGAAGGATGGGAGCACTGCAGAGAAGCAGACAATGTCAACAACAGGTTTCAGTCTCTCCCATTATTGTTGGTCACAGGGTGTCCAGTAGACAGTGAGAAGAGTCCTTCACCAGATATCCTCGGGACTTAAAATGGTGTTTGGCCCATTGGATGTTGAATGAATGAAGTATGAACTAATTTGGTGGAAGTTATGTGCTCTCTTTCATCAAATTCAAATTCCTCACAGGCATTTTTGTTCTCTCCATTTCCACGTGAAAATAATTCTCATTGACAGGAAACATAGATGTCAAGTAGGAGCTGAATAATTGTGATTTCTTTTGGCATTTATAAAACATCACCTAATATACCTCAGGCAGCAAAACATCTCTTTCTTGACCACTTTATTGTTCTGCATGTAGCTTTAAAAGGGTGATCAGTTTATCCTGGTTCACTCGGGACTGTCTGAGGCTTAACACTAAAAGTGTCATGTCCTAGGGAAACACCTCGGTTCTGGGAAAACTGGGATGGTTGGTCATTTCAGCTTTAAAAATCCTTATCGGTATTCCTAACACTTGTTGAAGACCTCAGATAAGTTGGAACATTGGCCTCCCAGAATCTTTATATTGGTCTGTTCTCTTGCCTATATGGTCTCATTACCCCCTTCTTGTAGAATCCCAGGAAACACTCATTTCTTTGCTCTGTCTTCTGTTCATCATTAATGGCATCAAAATTTTAAAAGATTTTTTTCCTTCTAGTAACTCCGTTTTATAAAGCTAAATTAATCTAGCACTTTAATGTGTATCCGGGGAAGGCAATGGCACCCCACCCCAGTACTCTTGCCTGGAAAACCCAATGGACAGAGTAGCCTGGTGGGCTGCAGTCCATGGGGTCGCTAACAGTCAAACAGACTGAGCGACTTCGCTTTCACTTTTCTTTTTCATGCATTGGAGAAGGAAATGGCAACCCACTCCAATATTCTTGCCTGGAGAATCCCAGGGATGGGGGAGCCTGGTGGGCTGCCGTCTATGGGGTCACACAGAGTTGGACATGACTGAAGTGACTTAGCAATGTGTATCATCACATTGTATCTAGAATTCAAGGAACATAAGAGCAAGCCTGGCCCCTACAGTCCATGGGGTTACAAGAGTTGGGTATGACTGAGTGACAAAACCACTACCACCACAAGGGCTGCCATAACAAAGCACCACAGCCTGGGTGGCATAAAAGACAAATTTATTCACTCATAGTTCGAGAGACTAGAAGTACAAAGTAAAAGTGTCAACATGGTCATGTTCCCTCCAAAGTCTCTAGGGGAGAATACTTCCTTGCCTCTTCCAGCTTCTGGTGGTTGCTGGCAATCCGTGGCAATCCTTGGCTTATGGCAGCATTGTTCAAGTCTCTGCCTCCACAATCATATGGCCATCTTACCTTTGTGTATATGTCCAAATTTATAAGAGTATCTGTCATTGGACTAGGGGCTACCCTATTCTAGTAGGACTTCATCTTAACTTGATTACATCTGGAAAGACTCTACCTACAAAAAGGTCACATTCACAGTTTCAAAATAAACATGAATTTGAGGGAGGTGGGACACTATTCAACCCAATATAATAATCTACAGTTAATTCATACAATAATTCTAACACTATCAATAGAATGTCAAATCAATTCTCCATGTCTTCCATTCAACAGTGCTGTAGTCATTCTTAATTATACCACTTAATCATAATCATCATTACATTTCTCAGCTGTCTCTTCATTATCAGGGCAGATCTAGCCTTTGGTGTCCAGAGATTCTATTTAAGTTCTGTGATTATCAATCAAGCAGTGTACTCTCTTTGCCCGTTGAGTGTTTCTGAAGATTTTGTATAAATTCAGCTGCTACAGTTTAGAACCTGATATCCTTAATATATAGCTCTTGAGTTAGATTGATACATAGGCTTCTTACCAATTCCACTAGACTCTGAAGTATAAATATCTTCAATCATACATATCATAAATGAAAAAAAAAACAGGAAAAAAAACCTCTTCATTTTTCAGCTCTATCCTTTGCCAATTGACTTTCAAAATAGCTTCTCATTTCTATATGCATCAGCATGTCATGAAAACATTAAATTGCATTCAAGGCCAAAGTCAAGAGGCAATTCTGTGGTCTTCCTAATCATGTTTTCATATTCATAATATGAGACTTGTGATTTTTCTGACTTTTCAATTCATGTATTTTTATGTGTCTTTCTACCAGTACCACCCAGTCAAATAATACTTGAAGATAAATCCTATTAATTTGAAGCATGCAGCTTTCATATCAGGAAATTACTTCTATCAGTTAAATTCAATTTTGTCTCCTACAAAGTACAGCTTTTACAAGACATTTCAAGATTTCCAAACCTGGCTGTTTCCATTGTTTTCATTTTGTTTTGAAAATATACGTTGATTTGAATTTTCAGCTGGGGTGCTCAGCTTTTTATATGTTCTCCCCAATAATTTTTATCCTGATTAGTTGACTTGGACACAACATAAATCACAGTTTGGTAACACAAAACAATGCTCAATACAAAGCAGTGTGCCTGGGCTATTAGGGACATAGATCAAAGTCTTATCAATTGCATCTTCAAAGGTCATAACTTTTTATCTTTACATGATAAACAGAGTTAACAGCTCAAGATAGATGTCAGGAAATGAATTACTATTGCAACAGAAACTTGTATTGTGATGTATTTGTGTCTGCTGAGTAACTTGACAGAAAACACTCCCGTGGCTGGGAACTTACTTCCTACAGTAAGACCCTGTTGCATCTCCCATTCTCTGAGAACCTCTAATCTGACAATAGAATACTAAAGGCTTCATTAATCTCTCCAAGTCTTGGTTTTCAAAATATAAAGATATTAGTTAAAAAAATTACCTAAGCTGTTTTCCTTACCAAGAAAAAGTATAGCCAAGAATTTCATAAAACAATGAAATAAATGATATCAAACTGCTCACCACTTGAGGTAGGCAATGGACACAAGGTATCAGGCACTGTGAATATTCCCTGAAAGGCTATATACATGGGTGAGAACAATTTAGAGGGCAAAAAAGATTTCCTTCTTACTGGAAAATTGGATTGAGAGTAGAAGTATGGGCACAGTGTTTGGATTCTAAACCCAGTGTAACTACTTACTGGCTGTATGAATTTGACAAATATACTTGTCAGTTTCTTTATTTTAAAAACACTGGTGATAATCAGAAAACCTAACTCACATTGTTCTTGTTAGGATTAAATGCTACACCATTGGTAAAGAACTTGGAATAGCATCTGGAACAACGTAAGAAGTCAATAAATGTTAACCAGGCATAGTACAGGTGGTGGTGGCAGTAGTAGTGGTAACAGTAGCAGTCGGAGAAGGCAATGGCACCCCACCCCAGTACTCTTGCCTGGAAATTCCAATGGACGGAGTAGCCTGGTGGGCTGCAGTCCATGGGGTCGCTAACAGTCAGACAGACTGAGCACTTTCACTTTTCTCTTTCATGCATTGGAGAAGGAAATGGCAACCCACTCCAGTATTCTTGCCTGGAGAATCCCAGGGATGGGGGAGCCTGGTGGGCTGCCGTCTATGGGGTCACACAGAGTCGGACACGACTGAAGTGACTTAGCAGTAGCAGCAGCAGCAGCAGCAGCAACAACAATAATCATAGGTAGTGATAGTTACAGTATCTTTAGAATTACTGCCCTAAGTTGCCACTGACCATGAATCAAAAGAGTAGGGGTGTTATCTATGTCAATGATTAGGATACTTGTCTTAACCCAAACACCCTCCCAACCCCAACACCTTCCCAAGAAGATAATCTCCAAAATCTACGGTAAAGGGTGGAACAACTTCAGGGACTGTGATTTCTCATCTTTCTGAGAGAAGGAGAGGGAGAATTGCAAGGAACCAGGGAGAATTGCAAGGAACTATGGGAGAGTTTTGGGTCTCTACTGGATCATTTTTTTATTGGTTACTATTCTTGTGGCTGCTTTTTTGGTAGGAAAAAATGGAATCTCACCTCTTGGGGAGAGATCCAGAGTGGCAACAACCAGGGATGTTGTCTTGGTGACAATGATGAAAAAAGGAGAAGGAAGAACACAAGAACACATAAAGCCTCAGGGGTATCCTATAGATAGTGGCGTGTCTGTATTCTGCCTAACCTGTGCCCATCAAGGGAAGATCAAAATACTTTCAGGACGGCAGGGGTGGATGGAATTGGGTGGCCTGAGTAGCCAAATACACCAAACAGCAGGAGAAATGATAAGCAGAGGGTAGAGATGACTGAACATTCTCTGAGGATTTTATTTTTTTTGGAGGGAGACCAACCGGGTACTTTGGTGGAATGAAGGGTCAGATTGAGCTTGAAACTGAGAAGAGGATTATATACATGAGGTTGGGGGGTCCCCTGGATACAAATGAACAGAATATTATGATATCTCCAGGGATTCCTCCATCCCCCCAGCCTATATTAAAGAGTTCTGCAAAGTATATCCCTATTCTTGCTTATACTGATTACAATCAGAGAGTAAATCATTTCCCCCAAGGTTCTAGATGATAAAAGCTGAACCATTCAATCATCCTCAGACCTTAGTACAACAGAATCTACCTGGGAAGCTTTTTAGAAAATATATAACCCTGGGTGGTACCTTGTAGAAATTCTGTTACAACAGTAGATTTGGGGTGAGGAGAGTCTTAGAAATCTGCATTTCTTTTTACCAGTTCCTTAGGCAAGTCTGGTGAGAGTGATCCATAGGCCACCTTTTGAGAAACAATGACATATCCCTGATCTCCAGGGTGACTTGCAATTCCCTAGCTGTCCCAAAATGTTACTTACTGTCACAATTCTTGAAATTTTACCACTGGAGTAATGATTTTTCCTCTAAGGCAGCACATTTCCTTTGAGGAACATTTGAGAATCTCCTAGGGGCTTTCTCAAATAGCCTCTGAGACTTTGTCTCATTCCCCTTTATTGAGAATCACTGCCACTAACTGAGCCACTGTTGCTTATATAGAATGTATGCTGCATCCTGAGGTGTGTTGGATGGGAAAGGTGTTATTTACAGTACTAATATCTAACAATTTTTAACTATGTACTACTTGCAAAGCACTATGATAATCACTTAATAAAGAAATAAAAAATATCATTATTCCCAATTAACAGATAAGGAAACTGAGGATTTAAGGGGCGAAGGACTTGTGTAAGTTACACCTCTGTTAGTGATATAGCAGAGATTAGAATGTACATCCCTATGTTATCAAATTCTATGTTTTTGCCACACTGCAAATGGGCTTTGGAGATACATACCAGTAGGATAAGCAATCCCTCTCCAAGAGCTTCATATAAAGGGCAATGGACCTTGAGAAAATTAGCACAATGTATCACTGACACCTCAGGGACCCAAGATAGCAAGTGAGTTGGCCCTGCCAGGTTATTATCTTTTGTAAATAATTTCTGCTTGTCTGGGCAGGGTGAACAAGTGAAGGGCAAAACTTGATAGGAAATAAATGTGCTAATTCAACTTGTCTGAAGTTTACATCAAAATTAAAGTTTCAACTTCAAAGCCATGGATGTGAGTGCCTGAGAATTTATCAGACACACTCTAATGTCTTGAACAGTTGTGAAAAGAGCAAAATGCAAGTTTGGGCAAAAAATCCCTTTCTGAGCCCTGTTCAGAGAGCAGATACGAGCCTGCAGTTGCCCCTTGCACTGAATTGTGTGGAAGATGATGAACAACAGAAATCTTTGGGGGCAACCAGTAAAGGACAAGGGCTTCCCTGGTGGCTCAGACAGGAGTTGCAGGAGACATGGGTTCAATCCTTGGGTCAGGAAGATCCCCTGGAGAAGGAAATGGCAACTCACTCCAGTATTCCTGCCTGGAGAATCCCATGGACAGAGGAGTCTGGCTGGCTACAGTTCATGGGGTTGCAAAGAGCCAGACATGACTTAGCACCTGAGCAAANAGATCCCCTGGAGAAGGAAATGGCAACTCACTCCAGTATTCCTGCCTGGAGAATCCCATGGACAGAGGAGTCTGGCTGGCTACAGTTCATGGGGTTGCAAAGAGCCAGACATGACTTAGCACCTGAGCAAAATAAAGGACAGAAGCTTCCAAGATTCCCTGCTGTATGGAACGTATGTCCCTCCAACTTCACTATGTTAAAGAGGTATTTCAATAAATCTTCATTTAAGTCAAATAAGGTTTTTTCTCTTACTCAATAATTGAAGGTATTAGAAAACCTGTTTGGCTTCAGGCTTCATTATAGCACTAATTCTAGAATTTTTGTTGCACTTTCTTGCAAAGAATAATACAATAGGAAATTCACTGGTTGTCCAGTGGTTAGGATTTGGCACTTTCACTGCCAGGTCTCAGGTTGAATCCCTGGTCAAGGAACTCACAAGCCAGATGGCATAGCCAAAAAAGAGAATGATAATGATATAGTAGATATAATAATCTTTCTGTCCCAACTAAGGATGTTGTAGTGCATGATGATCATAAATGCTGATGACAACTGCTTGTAGAAGTTACCCTGAAAAGATGCCCAAACAATAAAGAGAATAGAATGATGCCAGGGAATGTCACCTAGTTTCCCAGGCAGGTCTTGACCAAGAGACATCACTCTTTCTAAATTCATCAGAGTCCAAGGTTTATTCTCCCACTACCAGGCTTGAATAAATGATTTTATTAAATTGCAAATGAAGTACAACTCTCAAGGTTGGAATATTAAGCCAATTATCATAGATACTGATTCATATAATCAGATTATCGAAGTATTAATTTTTATAGATGGGTAACAGAATTTGCCCCAGCAAAATATGTGGTTGGCATAATGATTGTTTTGTATTGTTTTCAGGAACAGTAGGGCCTCCCTGGTGGCTCAGAGGTTAAAACATCTGCCTGGAATGCTGGAGACCCAGGTTCAGTCCCTGGGTTGGGAAGATTCCCTGAAGAGGGAAATGGCAACTCACTCCAGTACTCTTGCTTGGAGAGTACTCTTGCCATGGAGGGAGGAGCCTGGTAGGCTACAGTCCATGGGGTTGCAAAGAGTCGGACACGACTGAGCGACTTCACTTCACTTCACTTTCACTTCACTTCACTTCACTTCACTTCACTTCACTTCACTTCAGGAACAGTAGTGGAGAAAGCAATGGCAACCCACTCCAATGTTCTTGCCTGGAGAATCCCAGAGACAGCGGAGCCTAGTGGGTTGCTGTCTATGGGGTCGTACAGAGTCAGACACGACTGATGTGACTTAGTAGCAGCAGCAGAAACAGTGGAGACAGGAGAAGTTCTGAAAATAGAGTAGAATTTACAGTTTTGTAAGAAAATTTTATATTTGGTAAGGAAATCTCCATTTTTAAGGGTGTCTCCTCCTCTGTACAAGGAAGAGAAGATGACTAAATCATGAGAAAAACAAATCAATGGAGAAGGCACTGACTTCTGTGTAACAAATTATCACCCTTGTTTACCATGCTTTTCCTGGCAATCTTCCCCCAAATCATTCTTCTGCTGTCCCCTGCAGCCCACACCCCAACTTTTTTTTTTTCCTTTGGTTGAATATGGTATTTAAGCCAGCGTTATAAACCATCTCTTTGAGTCACTAATTTTCCCCTAGGTGTCTGCCATGTATACATTAGGTATACATGTTAAACTTCTGCTTTTCTCTTGCTGATCTTTTATTATAGGTCTCTCAGCCAACAACTGGGAAGGTTTACCCAACAACTGGGAAGGCTTCATCCTTTATGGGAAATTTTCTCCCCAAATTATTTAAAAAAATAAAACTCACAGGGACCAGAGTTTTTGCACTGATAAGGCCACTACTATCAAATACTAACTAGATGTGTACATTTAGACAAGTCATGTAGCCTCACTAAAACCTCAGTTTCCTCATATTTAAAGTGGAAACAAAAACGGCAACTTCTTGAAAGGATTAAAGGAGAGAATGCATGTGAATCTCTTAATCTGCCTGGCACAAAGTAAGTCCTCAGTAAGTCCTATCTATTATTATTATTGCTAGAATAAAAACATTGTTTGTTTAGATTACTTGTAGGAGATAAAATCTGATGCTCTAACCTTAGGGCTCAGCTTTACAAGATTCAGCAAGAGCAATAGCTGGTAACCACTCTGGAAACCAACAATCAACATCCCATGTACTGTTATGTCCTTGGAAATATTTTCACTAATTAAAAACCTTATTATTTTAAAATGGAAATCACCTCACTAGGTGATGACTTAAGTACTGTCACTTGAGAGAGAACAAACTCAATGTCCTGATGGGCAATAAGGAGACACATGATATGTTTCTTATTGTCTCAGCACTAACTAGAGATCCAAGACATATCAACAGAAAATAGTGAATCATTTATCTATTGTAGAAATATTAGGTATTATAGCATTGAATTCTTTAGTTCAGTGTCAGAGAAAGTGGTTGTGGAGGTGTCAGTCACCCAAGACAGCAAGGCCAAGGTTAAGAACAATGCCTGACTGATTTGGCCAGTAAAGATACATGGAGTCACCATTAGATTCAGACATTACCAATGTAGACAGCATAAGGAAGAATAGCCAAAGGTGCTAGATCCACATGATCCTTAGTCTGCACACCAAAAAGAAAGACACACACATACACACACAAACAGGCAGGTGACTGTAATGTTGTTGAGAATCCAATTCAGACTATAGGAAGAGATTTTATTGTATAGCCCTGAGAAACACAGGCCAAATATCTCATATGTCTTCAGAACATGGGCAGTGATGAGAAACTCTTTCATGACAGCCTTTCAGGGAAGGTAGGTACATGAGTGGTAGCTACTCACAAGCCTCTCATCCTTTCATATTTCGGAAAGAACACGAGATGTTCACCAAGATTCAGATAAGCTTTGGTATAAGCCTTGGCCTGTCTGGCCTATGTAAAAACATGAACAATTTTCAGGGCAAAATTGTATAGCCATTCCTCCACAGAAGTAACATAATTGAGCTCTGGTTGAACAAAGCCATATTAAAAGTCAGAACTTTGGAAATTAGAAGTTATTCATAACAACTTATTCTTAAGGACAGATCTTCTTAGAGGCAAAAGTCTATGGACATCCAAAGGTCTCATAGACTAATTCTAGCTAGTTTTTAGCAAGAGAATCTGGAATTTCAGTTTTCCCATCACACATATAAGGAAGTACTTGGAAAGAATCTGAGCACAAGCATTTTCTACTCCTAGAGGTATTCACCATGGCATGCTGCTGCTAAGTCGCTTCAGTCGTGTCCGACTCTGTGCAACCCCATAGATGGCAGCCCACCAGGCTCCTCTGTCCCTGGGATTCTCCAGGCAAGAACACTGGAGTGGGTTGCCATTTCCTTCTCCAATGAAGGAAAGTGAAAAGTGAAAGGGAAGGCACTCAGTTGTGTCTGACTCTTAGCGACCCCATGGACTGCAGCCTACCAGGCTCCTCTGCCCATGGGGTTTTCCAGGCAAGAGTACTGGAGTGGGGTGCCATTGCCTTCTACATCACCATGGCATAATACTATGCTAATTTGCCGTGTGGTTAAAAAGTATGTAACTCAATATACACAGTTGACCATTGAACCATGTAGAGATTAAGGGTGTTGAGCTCCTATGCCATTGGAAATCCAAATATAACTTTATAGTCAGGCCATCCATATCTGCAGTTCTTTGTCTATGGGTTTGACCAACTGTAAATGGTATAGTACTGTAGTATTTACTGAAAAAAAATTCATATATAAGTGGACCCAGTTCAAACTCATATTGTTCAAAGGTCAACCACAGTATTTATTTTGAAATGATTTTGCAATGTAACCCAAGTAGATATTAGGAAAGGTAAGGACAAGCCACTTTATTGTTTATTGGCAAACAATGGTTTTAAATAAATCTCTTTTATAATGTAAGTAATTCCACCAGATCCAAACCAAATAAAAAATACACTAATCTTATATATAGACTATAAAATTACAGAAAAAGTAAAACTTATTGTTAGTTTTATAAAAGAAACATACTTGTAAAGATTATTTAATAGAGAAAATAGGAAATTTATTTTAAATTACTTATTGTCATTAAGATATAAAACCACATGGTTTTTATGAAGCAGGAATAAAAGAAAACTATAAAATAAGCATACTTTTGTGAGATCTTGATTAAGAAAAAAACAAGGACATACAACTAAAACTGATGAGGTAAAAAATGATATAACCAAAGATTAAAATAAAAACATTCTCTTTGAAAATTCCAAAAGCATCAATGTAGTAATGGCATCAAAATGATGAAATAGGAGTTTTCTACTATCTTCCCCTCAAGGAACACTGACTTTGAAAATTAACTACATAAGATTCAAAGAGTCCAGTGAAGAAGTATCAGCATACCACTGGAGCAAAGAAACTCCAATATTGGATGCATTACAGAGGGTAAGAGGAAAAATTTCACTTTGCCCACACAGGTTCTTCCCCAAGAAATAACTTCTCAGCCTGTGATTTTTCTCATGGGGAATAGTAAAAGTAGGTGAGTTAGTGCCTAGTTTCTGAAGCTATGTAGAACACTGACAAAGAGACCTACCTTGCTTCTCACCCTATGCAGAATATTGAGGTGTTCTGCCTGACTGTGAGGTGGGCAGCAGCTGAGAATAACATCCACAGCTCCTGGAGAGCAAACAGGCATGGATTCAGTTAACCACATCTTAGGCTCCATCAGTAATCCTGCCTATGGGCTGCTGAGGACATCTCAACTGTGGATCCCTCCAACTGGCCCACAGGTACTTCCAAAACTCCATGTGTCCCACCAATATAATCCACCCACTCCATGGCTAGCTTCCTATGAATGTCCCCAAGGGTGATCCAAGAGAGCCTTTGTAAATGTCTCATGAGCATGCTCAGAAAGCCAGCCTGACCCTGTGAGATTGGGAGAAAGCACACAAATTTGTATATTCAGCAACACCTCAGGGAAAGCAAATAAAGACTGGCTCTGCTAGATTGAGATAAGACATACAATTTAAGATTTCCTCCATAAGAAAGAACAGGAAGTATGGAGCAGGCATATTCATATGAAAGTTCTGGGAAAGTCTCAGAATCCCTAAGAGGGCTGATGGAAGGTATTTCCCTCTCAAAGCCAGTCAGCAAAGACTAGTAATGACTGGAAAAGGTGACTGCTTATTCAAATGTGAAGATAATAATGCAAGACTTAAAGGAACAGGAAATTCAAGGAAATATGATACCAAAGAATACAATTTCCCAAGCCAACTACAAAGAAATGGAAACCTGCAAACTGTCCAATAAAGCATTCAAAATAGTTGTTCTCAGGAAGTTCACTGAACTGCAAGAAAAAAATAGAAAGATAATTCAATGAAACCAGGAAATGACTACGCACACCGACACACAAGAAAATCAAGATTTACAGAGAAATAGAAATAATGAAGAAGAACCAAACAGAAACCCTGGAGTTGAAGAATACAATGAATGAAATGAAAAATGCAACAGATTATATCAATAGCAGACTAGATAAAGCAGAAGTAACAATCTGTGAAATAGAAGTTATTTGAAATTATGCAGTCAGAGGAGAAAAAAGAAAAGGAGTGAAAAAGAACAAATTCTACATAAAGTATTGTATACCATTAAGAAAAACAGTCTATGCATTATTGGAGGCTCAGAGGAAGAGAGGGGGAAGGAGCAGAAATCTTTTAAAGAAATAATAATGGCTGATAACTTTCCTAATCTGGGGAGAGATTTGGACATCCAAATTCATGAAACTCAGAGGTCCTTCCAAAATTTCATCTTGTAAAGGTCTTTTCCAAGACAAGTTATAATAAAACTGTCCAAAAGCAAAGACAAAGAGAATTATTAAAGCATTGAGAGAAAAATATTCCTCAAATACAAAGGAATTCCCATATGGCTACCATTCTGGTTTTCTCAGCAGAAATCTTACAGGCCCGGAGAGAGTAGAATGATATATTCAAAATGCTGAAAGAAAACAAAAAAAAAAAACCACCACTAACCAAGAATTCTTTACCTCAGAAAGTTATCTTTCAGAAACAAAGGAGAGATAGACTTTCCTAGACAGAAATTTAAGTTCATCACCACTAAATTTACCATAAGAGAAATGCTATCAGTTCAGTCGCTCAGTCGTGTCCGACTCTGTGACCCCATAAATCACAGCACACCAGGCCTCCCTGTTCATCACCATCTCCCGGAGTTCACTCAGACTCATGTCCATCGAGTCCATGATGCCACCCAGCCATCTCATTTTCTTTCGTCCCCTTCTCCTTCTGCCCCCAATCCCTCCCAGCATCAGAGTCTTTTCCAATGAGTCAACTCTTCGCATGAGATGGCCAAAGTACTGGAGTTTCAGCTTTAGCATCATTCCTTCCAAAGAAATCCCAGGGCTGATCTCCTTCAGAATGGACTGGTTGGATCTCCTTGCAG
>SJYX01004279.1:0-121960 GCA_006410675.1 Oreotragus oreotragus | reverse complement strand
GGACTCTTTTGTTGACCATGATGGCTACTCCATTTCTTCTGAGGGATTCCTGCCCGCAGTAGTAGATATAATGGTCATCTGAGTTAAATTCACCCATTCCAGTCCATTTTAGTTCGCTGATTCCTAGAATGTCGACGTTCACCCTTGCCATCTCTTGTTTGACCACTTCCAATTTGCCTTGATTCATGGACCTGACATTCCAGGTCCCTATGCAATATTGCTCTTTACAGCATCGGACCTTGCTTCTATCACCAGTCACATCACAGCTGGGTATTGTTTTTGCTTTGGCTCCATCCCTTCATTCTTTCTGGAGTTATTTTTCCACTGACCTCCAGTAGCATATTGGGCACCTAATGACCTGGGGAGTTCCTCTTTCAGTATCCTATCATTTTGCCTTTTCTTACTGTTCATGGGGTTCTCAAGGCAAGAATACTGAAGTGGTTTGCCATTCCCTTCTCCAGTGGACCACATTCTGTCAGACCTCTCCACCATGACCCGCCCATCTTGGGTTGCCCTGTGAGCATGGCTTGGTTTCATTGAGTTAGACAAGGCTGTGTTCTATGTGATTAGATTGACTAGTTTTCTGTGATTATGTTTTCAGTGTGTCTGCCCTCTGATGCCCTCTTGTAGCACCTACCATTTTACTTGAGTTTCTCTTACTTTATCCTTACCAACTCTTAATATTGTCTGCCTTCTTCATTGTAGCCAATTTGGTGGCTGTGTAGTGTCTGATATTGTATTTTATCCACCAAATATCCGATATTATAATTTATTTTTCCAATGCTTCTGTCTGAAATAATTTTATACTTATAGATAAGTTACAAAACTAGTACAAACTGTGTATACTCTTCACTTGTTTTTATCAACTGTTAATTTCCCATATTTGCTTTATTGTTTTCTCTCTACATGTGCATATGTATATATATATATATATATATAGTGCTTTTTAAACATTTTGTTTAATACATCATGCCCCATTTACCATGAAATGCTTTTTTGTTTTTGTGAAAAACCATCTTTTAAGTCACAGTACAGTAATCAAAATAAGGAAAAATTCAGTATTTACACAATATAATTGTCTAATCTATAGACTTTATTACAATTTCACCAAATGTTCCTATAGTGTCCTTTAGAGCATATTTCTTCCGGCTCAGGATTCAATCCAGGGTCATGCATTGCAGTTAGTTTTCATGACTCTGTCTTTACTCTGGAATGTTGCCTCAGTCTTTCTTTGTCTTTAGAATATTAGTATGTTTTGAAAAATGTTAAGAATGTCCATAAAGTTTGGTTTATCAGCTGTCTGCTGATTAGATTCAGGTTATACATTTTTGTCAGGTATCCATTTTGTTATACATTTTGCCACATCTGGCAAAATACTGAGGATATTGTATCCTCAGTAATCGTTCAGTAAGTGTATGACACTGGTTTTTTCCATCACAGTTGGTATTAACTTTGATCACTTGATTAAAGGTTTCTCCATTATAGAATTACTTTTATGCCTTTGTCATTAATAAAGAACTTTTAGGGTAAATACTCTGAGGCTATGCAAGTATCCTGTACCTTATCAGTTATTACAGTGATGGTTGCCAATGATAATTTTCTAATTCTTTTGTTCCTTCCTCATCAATTCATTTGCATTCTACAGAAAACACTTTCCCTTCTCTCAATTAATTAATGATCTTGTGAAAAAATAAGATCATTAGTCTAACAAGAACAACACTGTGATCCATGTTGGATTTGTGGACACAGCAAAAGAAGGCTAACCTAAAGAAAGAATATTTGAGGCCTAAAATGGGGCTGAAAAATGACTAGAAATAGTGAAGCAGTGTGACGAGCAGGTCCAAAGGCTGGGAGTTGAGAGAAAGCCTGAGGGGCAGTCAGCCTGCTTGGAGGGTCTCAGATGGGAAGCTGTGGGTTGAGAAGCTGAAACGTAAGCCTGGCTCAGTCATTGCTATGTGCTGGGCTTAGCTGCTCAGTTGTGTTCAACTCTCTGCCATGAACTGTAGCTCACCAGGCTCCTCTGTCCATGAAATCTCCCAGGCAAGAATACTGGAGAAGGTTGCCATTTTCTACTCCAGGGGCTCTTCCTGACTCAGGGATCGAACCTACTTCTCTTGCATCTCCTGAATTGGCAGATGGATTCTTTACCACTAGGGCCACCAGGGAAGCCTGGAGCAATCATTAGATTAATCCAAACATTACTGAATTTCCCTCTATGGAAAGCCTTTCTCACTATGCCTGCCCCTTCATGTCAGGCCTACGTACATTCAAATTCCCACCTCTTTCTTTTATCTATTGCTTTACAACAAACAGTCCCCAAATTTAGTGGTTTAAATCAATAATAGCTTATTATTTTTCATGCCTCTATGAATTTGGAATTGAGATAAGGTTCAGCAGGGTGGTTCTTATACTCCATTGGTGTTGGTTGATGTCTTTCACTCAGATATCCTCTTGGCTGCCTGGGCCAGGATCAAAGGTTCAAGAAACTTCCCTCACATTTCTGGCTACTTCAGTTCTCCTTCACACGAATCTCTCTGTGTTATTTCTCATAATTCAGTAGTCCTGGTCAAGAACCTTTATCATGGTGGCTGATTCCAAGACAAAAGTGGAAGCTGCCAGGCCTCATTGGAGAAGGCAAAGCAATCCACTCCAGTACTCTTGCCTGGAAAATCCCACGGACGGAGGAGCCTGGTGGGCTGCAGTCCATGGGGTCGCTAAGAGTTGGACATGACTGAGCGGCTTCACTTTCACTTTTCACTTTCATGCATTGGAGAAGGAAATGGCAACCCACTCCAGTGTTCTTGCCTGGAGAATCTCAGGGACGGGGGAGCCTGGTGGGCTGCCGTCTATGGGATCACACAGAGTCAGACACGACTGAAACGACTTAGCAGTAGCAGCACCAACCAGGCCTCATATGAGTTAGTTCCATTTTCATTCTGTTGATAAGTCACTAGGGAGCCTAGAATCCACTGGGAGGAGAAATGGTTTCATGCCTTGGTGCATAGAGCAGCGGGTAAACACAGCAGGGAAGGAATCGCTGGTGGTAATCTTTGAAGGCTATTTACCATGCCACCTCTTCCAGGAAGTATTTCCTGACTTTTCCAGATTGGCTTCCTACCACTATGTAACAACTATTGTTTGGGGCCTTAATGAGGCTTGTATTATGCAATTTCCATACTTTTGCAGAAAGTATAAAATTTATACTCTTTAAAAGTATAAAATTTTTACTATTTCCAAGTTGCTTCAAGTATCGATATTTTAGCTTCCTTAATTCCCTAGAGTATTAGTATACTCTAATTTACTTGAACACAGTAATTAGCAAATAAATTTGGGTAGGAATAACATCATACCATTATTGAATGATAACCATGTGTAGGCCTATGCTAGATATTTTATGTTAATTATCTACTATATCCTCTAAGAAATATTTAACAATCTCTATTTCTTAAGAGAGAGAGAGAGGAAAAAAAAAAACAGGGTTCAGAAAGTAATCATAAATTCTTTAAGATTACCCAGCAAATTTGGGGCAGTGTTAGTACTGATTCCCAGGTCTGTGTGATTCTAGAATTGTGTTGCTATCTTCCTACATGTAAAGTATTGAGTAGTCACTATGTGCTTGGCCCATTACCTAGTGCTAAGCATCCAGAAATGCAGACTCCTACCCTTGGTCTAATAGAGGAGGATGTGTAGACAAATAATGATGATGCAGTGTTTAAAGGACACCATGTCAAATGCTAGAGCAGAGATCTGAGGCTCCAGACCTGGTATCATCAACTCTGCCAGAGACAGTGGGGGAGATGTGACTCTTCCACAGACATTTGAACTGTGAAAGGAAGTGAAATTCTTTCAGTCACGTCTGCCTCTTTGCAACCCCATGGACTATAGAGTCCATGGAATTCTTCAGACCAGAATACTGGAATGGGTAGCCATTCCCTTCTCCAGGGGATCTTCCCAACCTAGGAATCGAACCAGGGTCTTCTGCATTGCAGCCGGATTCTTTACCAACTGAGCTATCAGGGAAGCCCACTTCGAACCGTGAGTTTTTTGAATTGTGAACTTTTGAACAACTTTTTTGAGCTGTGAGTTGAAGGACAAATAGGAACTCACAAGAAAGAGGAGAATAAGTGGGGAGACTGACTGGAGATGAAGCTGAAGAAATAGATTGGGTTCAGATTACATCTGAATAATGAAGAAAGGAAAGGAAATCAACATTATTGAGTATCCATTATAAGTGGTCACCTGTCTTGTCCCACTGAACCTTAAAACATTTCTGATAAGGTTATTTTCTTTTCCCCATTCTTATAGATGGGAAATTGAAGTTCAGAGGGATCAATAAATTACCCAGGGTCACATTAAATAGTTTGGACTTTGTCTTCTAGGTACTAGGGAGTCAACACACATTTTCAAAGCTACAGCATGACTTGAGCTGATGGAGATGTGAACGCTGGTGCCATAAAGAAGTGGTAAAGAGTGTGTAGAGGCTGGCAGTGTAGAGGCCAGATTCAGGAGGCTCTTCCCAGTACGGGCTGTGAATTGATGAGGACCTTGTTGAATTTGATGGCAATAGGAAGGAGAGGAGGGACTGAGTATAAGCAGCATTATGAGGTCTAATTAATGGGATTGAAGGGTTGATAGGACCCAGAAAGGAAGGAAGAATCAAGAATGATTATTCAAAACTTCCAGTTTGAGAAATAGAATCACAGATGTAGATAACAAAGTCATGGTTATCAGTGGGGAAAAGGTAGGGGGAGGAATAAATTGGGAGATTGGGACTGATGTATACACACTGCTATATGTAAAAGAGATAACCACTAAGGACTTACTCTATAGCACAGGGGACTGTTCTCAATGCTCTGTAATGACCTATATGGGAACAGAATCTACAACAGAGTGGGTATATGTATATGTGTAACTGATTCACTTTACTGTACAGCAGAAATTAACACAGCATTGTGAATCAACTACATTCCAATAAAAATTAAAAAACAAAACAAAAATCTTCAGCTTGGAAGATTGTATGGTTGCTATTTTAATCAATGGAGACAGGAAGGCAATAGAGCCCAGCAGTTAAGCAAACTCAGGGATTTGTATTCTGGTTCTGATCCTTATTTGCTTCATGACTTGACCTCTCTGAATCCCTCTTTTCCACACCTGAAAGTGGGAATAACAATATTACCGATCTCATTATCTGCATTAAAATAAGCTAACACACAAGCAGCACTTAGCACAGAGCTCAGCTCACAGTAGGCACTTAAAGAACATCAGCTACTCTTTGTTCATTCAGGGGATATCTGTCACATAGTTCCCACTTTTCTAGGTTCTGGGAGTTCAGACTATAAATAAAATAGTCAAAGTTCTTTCATTCTTGGAGATGACATTCTTGAGGGCAACATGAGAACATATAAAAACACAAAAGCTAACTGCAGAGAATGTGAAATATATGGGGAGGAAAAAAAAGCCAAAAGCGCTAAGAGATAAAACACAGCTGTCAGGAAAACTCTAGATGGGAAATGGTTCCTAACAGTAGATGACTTGTTTCATCCCCTCCCCAGGGTACATTTGGCAATAACTTGAGATATTTTTCGTGGTCGTGACTTGGAGGGAGGTGCTAAGGGCATCTGGAGGATCGAAGCCAGGGATACTGCTAAGCCTGCCACCATGCACAAGACAGTCCCCACAACAGATAGTGACCCGGCCCCAGATGACAACAGATCTGAGGTTGAGAAAGTCTGAGAAAGGGTCACGAGAGAAGGTCTTTCCGAGGGGAGTGTATTTGATCTGGGAGCTGAAGGATAAGCAGGAGGAACCAGTCTTGAAAATAGCTGACCCTAGAGTACCCTGGTGGCTCAGATGGTAAAGAGTCCACCTGCAGTGCAGGAAACCTGGGTTGGAAAGATCCCCTGGAGAAGGGAACAGCTACCCACTCCAGTGTTCTGGCCTGGAGAATTCCATGGACAGAGGAGCTTGGCAGGCTACAGTCCATGGGGTCGCAAAGAGTCAAGTGACTTTCACTTTCAGAGCATTTTAGACAGAGGAAACATCTGCATAGCCCATAGGAGGGAAAGGACTTTGTGCATCAAAGGATCAGAAAAGAGGCCAGGTGGCTGGTAAACTGTGATAAATGGGACATAATCTCTGTATTAGCAGAGATTAGAGAATAAGTTAGCTGCCAGATCACACAAGATCTTAAAGAGTTTGTCTTTTATTCTAAGAATAATGGGAAGCCACTGAACACGCTGAAAAACCTGTTCAGGTTCACATTTATGTTGTAAAAAGCTAACGCTGGCTCCATGTGGACTGGAGAGGGGCAGGGCTAGGAGGCTGTGGTCGAAACTCATGCTCAAGATGGTGGCACCCAGAATATTATCAGTGGGGTGGAGAGAATGGAAAGGTAGAGACATATTCTGCAAGCAGAACAGCAAGTGCTTAAGAGACACTGGATCTTAGAGGTGAGGAGGAGAAGAGAGAGGTCAAGGATTCCTGCTCAGTTTTTGCTTCAGGCACTGAGTGGGTGGGGGTGTGCTAACTGACTTGGAAAGATCAGAAGGCGCAGGTAGGGTGGTGGGAACTGGGGGCTCATTTGGGGCTTACATGTTTGAAATGCTGATTTTCTATCCAAGTGGAGAGGCAGGTCCACAGCTCAATACACAAGTTTAGAGCTACAAGGGGAGGTCAGGGCTAAAGCAGTACATTTCACCACCTTTATACATAATAACACATTGGATGGTACTATTCTGTCTTGCTGAAGTCTCCCTCCATATTATCCTGTCTGCAGATGTCTGAAGTCTCAGGGAGGCATTTCTCAGAATCACTGTCAAGCCCAACACTGTGATATTTTTAAAGTGTCACATCCTCTGTGCCCCTCTGAATCAAGTCACACTTTTAATTATGTTCCACTTACAACCTCAAGTAAAGGGGAAAAATATCCTAAGGAATTGATCCCTGCCGGCAAAGCACTGGAATTTTCAGTGGCTACTCTTCTCCGCTTCTCTCTCTCTTTCTTTTTTTGGTTTTTGGATCTGCCAAGAATATTTTTAATTCTCAATTTTTGATTGGCTCTAGAAGTGAGGGCCTGGTGGTGGGGAACGTTTAGGAAGCACTGTTTTCAAGAAGTGGGAGTCTTTACAGACAACAGAATTGATTGACTGACATGCAGCCGGAGAATTACTGGATTGGGGGAAATACTCAAAAGAATTGACTTGAGACGTGTGTCCTCGATTTGGTCTGACCATGTTTCAGGTGTGTGCTCTTGGTCAGGCGCTCAGCTTCTTGTTCTTTGTGAAAATGGGCAGTGATCATCACTAACTCATTCAACTTTTGTGAAAACTGGATGAGATGGTGTGTCTAAGGTCTGGAAAGTGTTATGCATATTTTACAAAATCTATCACTTCTCACCACCTGCATAGACATCACCCTAGCCCACGCCCCCATCATATATTACCCCCATCATTTCAGTGGCCTCCTGACTCTCTCCCTGTTTCTGCTCCTGCCCCCTCAGCGTATTCTTAAAACACAACCAGAGTTCAGTTCAGTCAGTTCAGTCACTCAGTCATGGCCAGCTCTGCGACACCCAGACTACAGCATGCCAGGCTACCCTGTCCATCACCAACTCCCAGGGCTTGCTCAAAATCATGTCCATCGAGTCGGTGATGCCATCCGACCATCTCTTTAATCTTTCCCAACATCAGGGTCTTTTCCAATGAGTCTGTTGTTTGCATCAGGTGGCCAGAGTACTGGAGCTTCAGCGTCAGCATCAGTCCTTCCAATGAATATTCAGAACTTATTTTCTTTAGGATTGTTGGCAGTCAATCCTATCCTTCTTTAGGGTAGACCTTGCAGGCTAAGGGACTCTCAAAAGTCTTCTCCAACACCACA
Source organism: Oreotragus oreotragus (assembly GCA_006410675.1). Taxonomy (NCBI): domain Eukaryota; kingdom Metazoa; phylum Chordata; class Mammalia; order Artiodactyla; family Bovidae; genus Oreotragus; species Oreotragus oreotragus. Next base: position 114,085 of record SJYX01004279.1, on the reverse strand, counting down.
GTTCAAAAGCATCACTTCTTCAGCACTCAGATTTCTTTATGGTCCAACTCTCATATCCATACATGGCTACTGGAAAAACCATAGCTTTAACTAGATGGACCTTTGATGGCGAAGCAGTGTCTCTGCTTTTTAATATGCTGTCTAGGTTTATTATAGCTTTTCTTCCAAGGAACACGTGCCTTTTAATTTCAAGGCTGCAGTCACCATCTGCAGTGATTTTGGAGCCCAAGAAAATAAAGTCTCTCACTAGGGGTGGGAGGTGGGAGGGGGGTTCATGTTTGGGAGTTCGTGTAAAAAAATAAAATAAATACAAAAAAAATAAAATAAAAAAAATAAAAGGAATCTTAAAAAAAAAAAACAAAACACAAAAGCATCGATTCTTTGGCATTCCGCCTTCTTCACAGTCCAACTCTCACATCCATACATGACCACTGGAAAAACCATAGCCTTGACTAGGCGGACCTTAGTCGGCAAAGTAATGTCTCTGCTTTTCAATATACTATCTAGGTTGGTCATAACTTTTCTTCCAAGGAGTAGCATCTTTTGGTGCCAGATTAGCCCATACAAATTTTAACAATATGCCCAATGGTTTTATCTTGATTTGATTATTGCTCCAGGACTATTCTAATCAGACTTTGTTATCAGAGAATTGCTCACTGCTACTTTTTACTGTTTGAGGCCTCTTGCAACCCTATAATTTCCCAAATTTATAGATACTCTCTATTCCCTTTACTGCTCACACACTGGCCAATTGTTTCCTGAGCTCATCTGTTTCTTATGATACCTTGCCAAATGCGGTCATTAACAACCAATACTGGCCAATCTCTTGTTCTAAGGCTACAAGTTATTAGGAACTTGATATGCCTTCCAAATTGCCTCAGATGACAGTTTTACCAAAAGTTTGCCAGTGCATAATATGGATATGGGTTTCCCAGATAGCACTAGTGGGAAAGAACCAGCCTGCCATTGCAGGAGGTATACGAGACATGGGTTCAGTCTCTGGGTCGGGAAGAGCCCCTGGAGGAGGGCATGGCAACCCACTCCAGTATCCTTGCCTGGAGAATCCCACGGACAGAGGAGCCTGGCAGTCTACGGCCAATAGGGTCGCAAAGAGCTGGACACGACTGAAACAACTTAGCACGACAATGCGGGTATACATCCATGCATCCTCCAATAATAGCTTTCTGCCACCTGCCAGACCACCTGACCTGCCTCTTGAGAAATTTGTATGCAGGTCAGGAAGCAGCAGATAGAACTGGACATGGACCAACAGACTGGTCCAAATAGGAAAAGGAGTACGTCAAGGCTGTATATTGTCACCCTGCTTATTTAACTTCTATGCAGAGTATATCATGAGAAACGCTGGCCTGGAAGAAACACAAGCTGGAATCAAGATTGCCGGGAGAAATATCAATAACGTCAGATATGCAGATGACACCACCCTTATGGCAGAAAGTGAAGAGGAGCTAAAAAGCCTCTTGATGAAAGTAAAAGTGGAGAGGGGAAAAGTTGGACTAAAGCTCAGCATTCAAAAATCGAAGATCATGGCATCCGGTCCCATCACTTCATGGGAAATAGATGGGGAAACAGTGGAAACAGCGTCAGACTTTTTTGGGGCTCCAAAATCACTGCAGATGGTGATTACGCCATGAAATTAAAAGACGCTTACTCCTTGGAAGAAAAGTTTTGACCAACCTAGATAGTATATTCAAAAGCAGAGACATTACTTTGCCGACTAAGGTCCATCTAGTCAAGGCTATGGTTTTCCCTGTGATCATGTATGGATGTGAGAGTTGGACTGTGAAGNTCACTCTCCTCTTTCACTTTCATCAAGAGGTTCTTCAGTTCCTCTTTGCTTTCTGCCATAAGGGTGGTGTTATACGTATCTGAGGTGTCATCTGAGGTTATTGATATTTCACATAGCCAGAGTGATGATACAAAAATATGTCACAGCACATCACTTCTCTGCTCCCAACTCTCCTACAGCTTCACATCCCACTCAAAGTGAAATCCCAAGTCCTCAGGATTCCACTCCCCACCTTTCCTGCCTGATTCCATCACCTATTCATTCACATACTCCCCCCCTACTCAATCCACTTCATCACACAGCCCTCCTGATATTCCTGGACACACTGGTGGGATTCCACCTGGGGGCCTTTGCACTTGCTGTCTTGTCTGGCTGGAAAGCCCTTCTGGCAGGTAGCCACATGCTTCCTCCTCCATCCCTGTCAGATCTTGATGCAAATGCCTCCTTCTCAGGAAGGCTCTCACTGATAATCATCCTGATGCTGAATGTCCCTCCTTACTCCCCTCACCCCACATATCTATATCTCCCTTTCATCCTTTAATCCACAGTCTCTTACACTGTCTTCATTTCTCATGTGCATTGTCTGTCTTCACCCTGTGGCAAGTAAGGTGAGTGAGAGTGGAGATTTTGGGGGGGAAGGGGTTCTGTTTTGTTCACTACAGTATTCCTCATACATAGAATGAGGCCTGACACATAGAGACAGATAGTTCTGCACAGTAGATATGTCTTATTGAAAGAATGGACAGATGAGGAAATGGAAATGTAGAATGTTAAAATAATTTCCCCAAGGTTATAGAGCAGGTGTGTGGCAGAGCAGAATTAGGAGCCCAGTAGTTTAACATGAAAGAAGGTCGTGTTTTCATTTGTGTGTGTGCTTAGTTGCTCAGTTGTGTCCAGCTCTTTGCAATCCCATGGACTGTAGCCCACCAGGCTCCNTGGAAATGTAGAATGTTAAAATAATTTCCCCAAGGTTATAGAGCAGGTGTGTGGCAGAGCAGAATTAGGAGCCCAGTAGTTTAACATGAAAGAAGGTCGTGTTTTCATTTGTGTGTGTGCTTAGTTGCTCAGTTGTGTCCAGCTCTTTGCAATCCCATGGACTGTAGCCCACCAGGCTCCTCTGTCCATGGGATTCTCCAGGGAGGAATACTGGAGTGGGTTGCCATGCTCTCCTCCAGGGGATCTTCCCCACCCAGGGATTGTACCCAGATCTCCCGCATTGGAGATGGATCCTTTACCACCTGAACCACCAGGGAAGCCCACACATATTCATCTAGATTCCTTTATTTCAGCAGCTGAAAAGTTTAGGTGATAACATCTTGCTTGTCTTCTTCCCAGGTCAGGTGAGAAGCAACAGAAATGCGTGTACCCATCTTAGTCCTTTTGAGCAAGTGAGTGAAAGTTGCTCAGTTGTGTCCAACTCTTTGCGACTCCATGGATTGTACAGTCCATGGCATTCTCCAGGCCAGAATACTGGAGTGGGTAGCCTTTCCCTTCTCCAGGGGATCTTCCCAACCCAGGGATCAAACCAGGTCTCCCACATTGCAGGCAGATTCTTTACCAGCTGAGCCACAAGGGAAGTCCAAGAATACTGGAGTGGGTAGCCTATCCCTTCTCCAGGGTATCTTCCTGACCCAAGAATCAAACTGGGGTCTCCTGTGTTGCAGGCAGATTTTTTATCAACTGAGCTATAAGGAAGTCATTTTGGGTCAGTGTAACAAGACTACAGATGGGGGAGCTTAAAAATGACAAGGATTCATATTTCACTGTTCTGGAGGCTGGGAAGTGAAAACTGGGCTCAGTATCAAGGCACGTGGGCTTCCCAGGGGGTGCTAATGGTAAAAAAGCTGCCTGCCAGTGCAGGAGACGTAAGAGACCCGAGTTCAGTCCCTGGGTCAGGAACATTCTCTGAAGAAGGAAATGGCAATCCACTCCAGTATTCTTGCTTAGAAAATCCCAGAATTCTTGCCTAGAGGAACCTGGTGAGCTGCATGCAGTCCCTGGGGTCACACAGAGTCGTACACAACTAAAGCGATGTAGCGTGCATGCATCAAGGCACCTGGCAGATTCACTGTCTGCTGAGAGCTCACTTTCCGGTTCAAGGACAGCTGTTTTCTCTCTGTGTCCTCATGTGGCAAGGGAGTTCTCTGGGGTCCCTTTTATAAGGGCACTAATCCCATTCATGAGGGCTCTACCCCCATGACCTCATCACCACCTATAGGGTCCCATCTCCTAATATGACACTGGAAATTAGGCTTCAGCATATGAACTTTGAGTGTATACATTCAACCTATAGTAGCCCCTTCCCCTAAAAAAGCACAAACTCCCATCCAGACATATCCAGGAATCTAATGAGGCTGTGTGAGGCAGTACTGTTTATGGACACCTTTGGTGCTCAGAAAGGCACCCCTTTGGCTCACCTGATTTCACATGTGGCCAGCTGTGTGCATGCTCCAGGTTTCTCACCTCAGGTACAAACTGCAGGTTATCTCTCCCCTCTCCCAGCCTCTGGCTTTTTATGACCAGGGAGCTCAGTGCATATGCAGAAGTTACCTGGCTGCATGCGGCAAGTAGTTTCCCTGGACACCCACCCTCAGCCAATGGGCATCGGGGGAGAAATGTCCCAGGTCCACACTTGCTGGAGTGAGGCTGAGCAGCAGTCTCCACGGGTTCTCGGAAGGTCCTTGCAGGATTGTGTGCTGCTTGCTCACCATGGTGGCAGCTCCACTGACACTCTGCTGCCCCTCCCTCTTTCTCCATCACACTCTGTCCTCTCGCTTCTCCTGGCCCCCAAGTCACCTCCCAAGCATATTTCCTGCATCCGTGCCCATGTCTTAGGCTCTGCTTTCAGAGGGTGCCTGCTAAGGGGAGCGCAGGAGCTGAAATCAGACAGACAGTGTGTTGGTAGCCCAGTCGTGTCTGACTCTTTGCAACCCCATGGACTGCAGTACCACGTTCAAATTCCAGCTCCACCCCTGCGCCCCTGTGTATCATCCTTAACTTCCTTGTGCTTCTCCAGTGAGTGGAGATACTAATGTGAACCCTGCCTGCTTGTCAGGAGGAGGAAGGCATGCATGTAATTGCCTATCTGAATGCTTGGCACAGCATAGGCTATTAAAAAATGGAAACTGTTATTATGATGTCACTGACATATTTTTATTACCCATCTTTGTCGTTCAAGGCAAGAGATGAGAACAAGGAAAGGGCAGGAAGGGGGGTATGTCCTGAGTGGGGAGGATGAAGCACCCTTGAGTCCTCCCATTCTGAAGCTGCTGTGGTAGAGGGGAGTATCCTGTTGCTTCCCCTGGGGACATAACGTCTCATCAGTCCTTCAATATCTACACGTCAGACATATTCCACCAACCCGATGTGTTAACGTGCCTCATATTTATAGCTAACATTCACATGGCAGAAACTAGTGTAAGTTCTCAACATTGTAGTAAGTTCTTTATTCCTATGTTACAGATGAGGAACGTGAAGCCAAGAGAGGCTGATCAACCTTCCAAGGTTACACAGCTAGGAGGAAAGAGCAAAGCTGGATTTGGATCTAGCTGGTCTGCTATTAATATATTGTCTCTTTGCACAAGATCAGCAGAGCCTAAGAAGCAATTGGCTGCCATCCCAGCATACCAGGTAAAAAGAGACATCATCCTTTCCTTATTTGGTGGCCTAATAACAGATGCGTTTAGAATGAAATGGCAGTCCAGAAGCTCCAACCTCTTCTCTCTGCAAATTCTCACCCAAGATTTCTGCCTCTGCTCAAGACACTTCAACCTCCAGCTTCTTCCGCTGGCCAGCTGAATCTCCCTGCAAATAATAAAGCTGTGATATTTCGGTTGAGGAGAAGATGGTAGTTTTGCAGAAACGGAATGGCAGGAACCACGGAGCTGAAATGATCAGGCTGTGGCGGCTCCTGCTGTCAGGCAGGTGGGGAAAGAGCGTCAGATGGAAGAGACCCGCTTCCAGGGGCTCCTGTGCTCGCTTTTTGCCAACATCGACTTACATGATAGATTTGAAGTGGAAAACGGGAATATGAAAATTATAGACAAAGAATGGCAGTTAATTTAACGAAAGCAAAAAGATGGGATTAAAAAAAACCCTGATGTTTTGCTAAGTAAGTCAGCGCTGGGAACAATTTTGCTAGGAAGTAAAAATAAACTCCAGTTTATAGGCATCATGGAATTTGTTGTGTCTTTTTTATCCTGCGTGTTTATAGCTGTGTTAGGGCAAGAGCTGTACCGAGACCTGCTGGAGGCTCTGTGTGGGGATGAGGGATGTAGGATGTGGAGTCAGATGGCCTGAGTTCAAATCCTGACTCTCACCAGCTGTGCAGTCTTAAGCACATTTGGAATCCTCTCTAAACCTCAGTTTCTGCATCTTGTAATTGGCCTTCTGCAGAGGATTATACTGAGGAGTGGGCTTCCCTGGTGGCTCAGATTGTAAAGAATCTGCCTGCAAGGAGGAAGACCAGGGTTTGATCCCTGGGTCGGGAAGATCCTCCGGAGAAGGAAATGGCAACCCAGTCCCGTATTCTTGCCTGGGAAATGACACAGACGGAGGAGCCTGGTGGGCTACAGTCCGTAGGGTTGCAGAGTCAGACATGACTGAAGCAACTTAGCACACACACATGAATACTGAGGGACAGACGCGGCAGTTGTCTAATTAGCATTGTACCAGGCACATGGCTAATCCACAGTAAGTCGTAACTATTATGATGACAGATTTATAAAATGGGTGAAATCTTATAACTGGTTTCAAAGATGTAGACACACAGAAAGAATGACTAGGTCTGGTTCTCTGAGGCAACTTTTAAACTTTGATGGCAAAATGAAGAAACGATTAACAACAATGATAAGAACCACCTCAGAAATAATTTGAAGAGGAGATCATTGAATTTACTAATTGTTTTTCCTACTGAAGACTTCCATCCACTGTAGCATAATTGTTCACTGCAGCATAATTGTTCACTGCACTTATCTTGACTTCAGACAAACAAGACTTGAACTTCCACTTTATTTACTAATCTGGGTAGCTACCGAATCACGAAACTTAGTTTTCTTATCTGTAAATTGGGAGTAATTGTGGTCCCAAACTCATGAGTTTTTTTCTTTTTAATTAATTAATTAATTTTCATTGGAGGATAATTACTTTACAATATTGTGATGGTTTCTGCCATACATCAACATGAATCAGCCATGGGTGCTCATGTGTGCCCCCATATTGACCCCAAACCCCCCAAACACATGAGGTTTTTCTGAGAATTAACAGATAATGTATGGAAAGCACTTTGTACAACAACGAATAGCTTTTATCAGTAGTTATTTTAAACATGTATGTTGCGTATGTTCATAAATGCTTCAGTTCAGTTCAGTCACTCAGTCGTGTCCGACTCTTTGCGACCCCATGAATTGCAGCACGCCANGAAAGCACTTTGTACAACAACGAATAGCTTTTATCAGTAGTTATTTTAAACATGTATGTTGCGTATGTTCATAAATGCTTCAGTTCAGTTCAGTCACTCAGTCGTGTCCGACTCTTTGCGACCCCATGAATTGCAGCACGCCAGGCCTCCCTGTCCATTACCAACTCCCAGAGTTCACTCAGACTCACGTCCATCGAGTCGGTGATGCCATCCAGCCATCTCATCCTCTGTCGTCCCCTTCTCCTCCTGCCCCCAATCCCTCCCAGCACCAGAGTCTTTTCCAATGAGTCAACTCTCTGCATGAGGCGGCCAAAGTACTGATAAAGGCTTACTGCATATGAAAAAAATTTTTTTTTACTCAACAGAACCAATTTTGCTAGTTCTTTTGAATGTGTGGGTGATAGCAATCAAGAAGCTAACTCCAGTTGATTGTCAGTGTCTGTTTGGGTTACAGTTATATTGGGAAAGATTCTGAGGTCACATCTGGGCTCAGTGGGAGAGTGCCCTGATTGATTAGAGATGTCTGCCACTGGCATGGAGATGGAGAGTGGTAATGCTTATTTAAATCACATATTGGTCTCATGGAATCTAGATTGTGGCCTTCTACTCATTTGCACTAAGGAAAATCCCACTATCTTTGAGGCTGTGGTATTATTTTCTTTCAATATCTCTCAGAAAGAATAAAATTATTCTACCAACCCTTTTTTGTCGCTGTTCAGTCGCTCAGCCGTGTCCTACTCTCTGGGACCCCATGGACCGCTGCACACCAGGCTTCCCTGTCCTTCACCATCCCCAGAGTTTGCTCAAACTCATGTCTATTGAGTAGGTGATGCCATCCAACCATCTCATCCTCAGTCATCCCCTTCTCCTCCTGCCTTCAATCTTTCCCAGCATCAGCGTCTTTTCTAATGAGTCAGTTTTTCACATCAGGTGGCCAAAGTATTGGAGCTTCAGCTTCAGCATCAGTCCTTCCCATGAATATTCAAGATTGATCTCCAACACTTATTGAGTACCAATTCTGACAAAGCATATGGTAGTTCAAAGCATATGGTAGACGGGGTTATAGAACTGAATAAGACATTGTCCCTTGTACTCGAGGAGCTCAAGGTCTGATTGAGGAGACACACATGCAGATAAGAATCTTTGCTGGGGAGCAATGTGGTCCCATAAAGGACCTGATGAGTAGAATCACTGTGATGAGTAAAGGATAGAACAGTTCATTCTGTGTGAAGCTGGTTGGGCCAGGAACAGCTGCTGGAATCGGGACTGAAATTCGGTCTTGAAGAGCACATGAGAGTTGCCCTGGGATAAGGCAGGAGTGCACGGGAGTGTGCGTGCACGGGAGTGTATCTGGGAAAGACGCCTGCTGGCTGGGGCGGTGGCTGCAGCTGGAAAGGGGGTGAAGACCTCCTGGAAAGGGAGTTAGGGCCCCTTACAGAGCACCCCAGGCTCTGGACAAGGGCAGCTTCTCCCCGTGTTATGACTTGATTGACTCCAGCAAGTGGAGCAGGTCCAGCAAGTTCTTTTGGTGATTTTCTTCTTCCTCTCCACCTCTGATTTCCAATTTCACTTGAACCCTCTCTCTCTCATTTTTTCCTCCTCTTTCTCCAGCCTAACATCTCTGTCTTTCTTCCTCTCTCCTTTCTCCTCTCTCACTCCTATCTCTTTCCCTCTTTCATCTCCTCCCAATCACGTCTCTCTCCCAAGCTTCTCCCTCTTCCTCCTCCCGCCCTCCTCTCTCCCCCATCCCTGCTTCTCAACTCTCTCTACTCCCTCAGCTCTTTCCATCTATTTCTTCCCCAACTGTCTTTGTCCACCACGCTCCCTGGGCTTTCTCTCTCCCTCCATCACCTCCTCCTGTCCCATTTCTCTCCCTCCTGTTCCTCCTTCCCGGTAGCTGCTTCTCACCATGCCTCATGCTGTCTCTCTCGCTCTCTCTTTGTCTTGAGACCTGTGTTTGGATCTCTTTCTCCCTCTGACAAGTTCTTCTTTGGCTCCGTGTTGTATCATTTTCCTTAGCAGGTGGGATTCTCTGGCATTTCTAACTCTATTTTAAACACTTTGTAAGGCTTGATTTAAAGGAAAATCTGATTTCCACAGTCTGTGCACTGGTGCCTCAGGGGACTCTCAGTTTGATTATGTCCTGGAAAGTTTGTGACACAGCTCAGGCTCTGGGAACCCAGAGAGGGGTGGGTGTGTGGGCTGTAAGCTGCTTCCTGCCAGACCATGGAGAGCTTTAGGGGCCCCAGAGTCTCCAGGCTCCTCACAATAGAGTGCCAACCTTATGTTTTCCCAAACATTAACATGCATGTGAATCCCCCAGGATCTAGTTAAAATGCAGTCTTTCTTTAAAAAAAAAATTATTTATTTTTAATGGGAGGATAATTGCTTTACAATATTGTGTTGGTTTCTGCTATTTGCCAACATGAGTTGGCCATAGGTATACATATGTCCCCTCCCTCTTGAACCCCCCTCCCACCTCCCACTCCATCCCACCCTTCTGCATTGTCACAGAGCACTGAGTGCAGATTCTGAATTAGCAGGACCGAGGCAGGACCTGGGGTCTGCATTTCTCCCTAGCTCCAAGCGAATGCTGGTGGTGGCCCACACTTGGAGTAGCCAGGACGCAGTGCATGTGCCATTAAGCATGTTCCTTCTGCCACAAAATGCTCGAATTTTCACTTGGCAGCAAGAGCTTCCCCTCCTCTCTGCTCCCACAGAGCCCACAGAACTTTCTGACATATTTCAAATGGGCCACGTCCCATGTTAGAGTCTAACAATCTTTGTCCTTGTCACTCCTTCGTTAGGCCAAATGCCACTCCAGGGCTTACCGTGGAGAAATGAGTAAACAAAAAGAACATTCCAGGATATCAAGTACAGTAAGAGGACTGCAGGACACGGACACATGAATGCTCCCTTCCCCAGCTGGGCATTGCCTGCTGCTGTGAGAAGCAGTGGCTTTGCATCAGTGGCTCATGATTCTGGCCTTGCCCATCAGGTGCTGCTCTGAGATCGCCTGGGACCCTGGACCAGCCTTGCACGCAGGAGATTTAACATTTTCTCTCTAGACTTCAGATGACCGAAGGATCTGTGTAGCGTCTTCCTTTTTTTTTGTTTACTCAGCCGTTAAAAAGAATACAGTTGAATCAGTTCAAATGAGGTGGATGAAACTGGAGCCAATTATACAGAGTGAAGTAAGCCAGAAAGAAAAACACCAATACAGTATACTAACGCATATATGTGGAATTTAGAAAGATGGTAACGATAACCCTGTATGTGAGACAGCAAAAGAGACACAGATGTATAGAATAGTCTTTTGGAATCTGTGGGAGAAGGAGAGGATGGGATGATTTGGAAGAATGGCACTGGAAGATATTACATGCATAATACCATATAAGAAACGAATCGCCAGCCTAGGTGTGATGCAGGATTCAAGATGCTTGAGGCTGGTGCACTGGGATGACCCAGAGGGATGGTATGGGGAGGGAGGTGGGAAAGGGGTTCAGGATGGGGAACACGTGTATACCCATGGCAGATTCTGTTGATGTATGGCAAAACCAATACAATATTGTAAAGTAATTAGTCTCCAATTAAAATAAATAAATATAAATTTTAAAAATAAAAATAAATAAATAAAATAAAATGTATTAATTTTCTTTTGCGGCCCATGGACTATGCTCAGCCAAGCTCCTCTGTCCATTGGATTGACTTCCCAGGCAAGAATATTGAGTAGGTTGCCATTTCATTCTCCAGGGGCTCTTCCTGACCCAGGGATCAAACCCACATCTCCTACATTGACAGGCAGATTCTTAACCACTGAGCCACCAGGGAAGCCCATATATATATTCATATATATATATACACACACACGTATGTATATTTTCGTATCTTTTCCATTATGACAAGAATATAAATATATATTTATATATTTTCGTATTCTTTTTCATTATGGTTGTCACAGGATATTGAATATAGCTCCTTGTGCTATAACAGTAGGACTTGTATATCCATCCCATATATAATAGTTTGCTTCTGTTAATCCCAGACTCCTGATCATTTCCTCCCCTACTACTCCTAACCCCTTGGCAACTACAAGTGTATTCTTCATATCTGTGAGTCTGGTCTTGCTTTGTAGATATGTTGATTTATATTACATTTTAGATTCCACATATAAATGATATGGTATTTTTCTCTTTCTGATTTTGCTTAGTATGATAATCTCTACGTCCCTCCATGTTCCTGTAGTTCAGTTCAGTTCAGTCGCTCAGTCGTGTCCGACTCTTTGTGACCCCATGAATCACAACACACCAGGCCTCCCTGTCCATCACCAACTCCCGGAGCTCACTCAGACTCACGTCCATCAAGTCAGTGATGCCATCCAGACACCTCATCCTTGGTCATCCCCTTCTCCCCCTGCCCCCAATCCCTCCCAGCATCAGAGTCTTTTCCAATGAGTCAACTCTTCCCATGAGGTGGCCAAAGTACTGGAGTTTCAGCTTTAGCATCATTCCTTCCAAAGAAATCCCAGGGCTGACGTCCTTTAGAATGGACTGTTTGGATCTCCTTGCAGTCCAAGAGACTCTCAAGAGTCTTATCCAACACCACAGTTCAAAAGTATCAATTCTTCGGCACTCAGCCTTCTTCACAGTCCAACTCTCACATCCATACATGACCACAGGAAAAACCATAGCCTTGACTGCTGCTGCTGCTGAGTCACTTTAGTCATGTCCAACTCTGTGCGACCCCATAGACAGCAGCCCATCAGGCGCCCTTGTCCCTGGGATTCTCCAGGCAAGAACACTGGAGTGGGGTTGCCATTTCCTTCTCCAATGCATGAAAGTGAAGAGTGAAAGTGGAGTCACTCTGTCGTGTCCAACTCTTAGCGACCCCATGGACTGCAGCCTACCAGGCTCCCCTGTCCATGAGATTTTCTAGGCAAGAGTACTGGAGTGGGGTGCCATCGCCTTCTCTGATAGCCTTGACTAGATGGACCTTAGTTGGCAAAGTAATGTCTCTGCTTTTGAATATGCTATCTAGGTTGGTCATAACTTTTCTTCCAAGGAGTAAGCATCTTTTAATTTCATGGCTGCAGTCACCATCTGCAGTGATTTTGGAGCCCCCCAAAATAAAGTCTGCCACTGTTTCCACTGTTTCCCCATCTATTTCCCATGAAGTGATGGGACCAGATGCCATGATCTTCGTTTTCTGAATGTTGAGCTTTAAGCCAACTTTTTCACTCTCCTGTAAGAAGCTAGCATTTGAATTGGTACACTGAATGAAGAGACCTACCCTCACCAATACAAATGAGCATCATTCAATCTATTGAGAGCTTTGGTGCTCCTGGTTCTTGAGCCTTCAGACTTAGACCAAGACTTTCACCATCAACATTCCTGGTTCTCAGGACTTTGTACTCAGATTGAAATACACCACCAGCTTTCTTGGGCTTCAGCTTGCAAATAGCAGACTATGGGACTTCTTAGCCTCTGTCATCACATGGGTCAATTCCTTTAATAAATCAATCTGTCAGTCTTTCTCCATATTGGAAAGAGAGTCTATTGGCTCATGATGGGCAATGAGAGCCTCTTTAGGGAGTCAAACACTGGATATTGCTCCTTTCTTTTTGTGTTTCTGCCATAACTATCCCAAGCCTTCCTTTCCAGGGCAGTGGGTACTCTCATGGAGGAAAGAGGACATTGACATACACGATTTCAAAAATGACTGTAGTTCTATCTGGGGCAGTGCCTAGAACAGAGAAACTGATCCATCAACATGATCCCTTCCAATCAAGCTGAAGGATATGAGAGAGAGCTTCAGCATAAAGAAAAATTTGATAGGATGAGAAATCCATAGAAATGGCAGGAGGTGTTCTGAAGAACTGCCCCTTCTGTGGCAGGAAATGGCTCTGTCTTAGAGACTGAAAGCCTAGATCTTGAGAAAAGGACCTGAAACCATGACATCATGCAGATGTGGCCAAGCTGCTACGGGACTCCCGGGCAGCTGTTTCTCACCGATGCATTTCCCTCTCTCGCCTTTGTTGGACATTCAGCTGCTCATTTGGGAAGAGCCTCCTTTTTCTCATCATGGCTGTAGCCAGCAGACAGCATTTGTCTGTCGTTGATAATCGCTCTTTAGGCGCCTGTTTCTAATTCCTGCTTCCTAGGGGCAGAGCCAGCAGGCATCCCGCGTGGTTTCTCGACTCTCCAGCTGGCATTTCTGAAGGACACTCTGAGCCCGCTTTCACTTCTGCTGCCTTCCGACCCTCCGCTAAGTCCATGGCTCATGAATGAATGAGCAGCAGCGTTTTCCTGACCATGTGGGCTCCCCACTGTCACCGGGCGCTCACCATCACCAGAGAGCAGGTGTTTCAAGAAGCCCGAACGAGCTGTGGGTGGTGAGGCAGACGCTGGGCTTGGCTCTGGAAGCTTCAGCTCAGAACATCGAGCTGAACCATCTGAGGCTCCTCCAGGAAACAGGTTGTGCAAATCTCACAGCCCCCCTCTCTGGGCTCATGCATATTCATTAGTAGAACAACTCCAGGCCAAAGATAATGATTCAGGCAGGCAGCACCATTCTGAGCATTATTATCTGGGAGTGACAACTGAATTTCTAATTCAACATGTGTATTGGACAAATAGATCATAAGAACTTTAAAGTCAGAAACATCCTTTGGAGTCATGCAACTTCTGTTGTGATGTGGCATAAAATGATAGAGGGAGATCGCCTCTCTGGTAGGCTGTGCATAGCTGTTCCCTTCAAAGCAGAGGAGAAATGAAGGGGGCTGAGATTGCAGACACTGCTTGAGTCTCCAACAGAAGCTAATAGTAATGGCTGATAAGGAGACAACTATGGTGACAACAGAGAGCCAGCCACTGGCACAAGCTCACAGTTGTTTTGAGTTATTCCGTGGGCATGAACAGAATCCTCCTTTTTTTTTTTTTTTTGCTCTGGCTGGCAGTAAGAATGGAGCAGAGATTGGTGGGGCTCATTGGCTGCTCAATAAGAATCAGAGAGCAATAAATGCAAGGCAGCACTGAAGAGGGAGTGGTGGAATCGATTTGAGCAGCATTTCAACACCCAGCATGACACTGTGAGAGTTATACTATCTGCCCCTCTGCAGAGATCGGCCACTTCCCGCTTGTCACAGCTGACAGTCAAGCATAAAATGGCTCCTGTCCAGGAGTGGCAGCTCTTTGAAGACTAAGTCTTAAACCGTTCCTTAAAGTTTTATGTTCCAGTCCTCATGGCCACCCCACCCCCAAAGTCTTTTCTTTCTAAGGGATAGAATAAACTGACTGCCTATTCCCCTACCCTGAGGGAGACCATGGAAAATTCAAAGTCTTCTAGAGCCGGGATAGCTACTCTTGTTTTTTTTTTTTCCCCTTTTGAGCTAATAGTGATTATTTTAGAATATTTACTAAAAACCAAGTACTGTGATAAAGTACACATTTCTATGACTTCCTTAAATTCTCACAACAATCACTGACAAAAGTGCTAATATCCCTAATTTACTGATGAGGAAACTGAGGCTTTGAGAGGCCAAGTGACTTGGCCCCTGACTCATGCAGCCCATGATTCGTGGGAGCAGGAATGGAGACCACTCCCTTTACTATTAAACGATGTTGATCTAATGATGGGGAGAGGTGTCTTTTTAAGGATGAGCACATAGATCTTGAGCAAGTGGAACCCTGGTGAAGGATGTACTTGAGACCAGGACACTCTGGTCTCTTGGCCCCTTCCAGCTGCCTCTCACCGGTGGGATGAGGTGCATATGGAGGCCAAGAAGGTGTGCTGGTCTGAGACCTATATTCCCTCTATATCAAGCTCTGGAGACAATCAGGCTTGCAGTCTCACACCCCAAGCTCAGTAGAAAAACTTTTGCTTCTCCAAACTCTGATTAGGCCACCTACTTCCAATAAACCAATCACCAAGTATCGAGGAGGTGGTGGGCTCTGATTGGCCAGCCTGAGTCACATACTTCCAGTTGGAGTCAAGAATGAAGTCACCATCCCCTGAGTGATGTGGTCTGAGAGCAGGAGGAAGGTGTGACCCCTCTCAGGACAATGGGGGTGTTGTACCCAGAAGAAGAAAGAAACGCTGATCAGACAAAACCAAAAAATGCCCACCACACTTGTCAAGCCTCATTGCCTCCAGTCTTCTCTGAGTTCTGAAGGTTATGGGGGAGGTGGATATTTGAGGAGAGACAGAGGGAATGAAGATAAGGGGGAAAGACAGAATGAGTTTACAGAGAGGTTTGCTCAGAAATGGAAACACAGAACTAGAGAAGAACCAGGAAAATTTCCCTCAACTCCTCAAGAGAGAACACATAGGAAAAAAATGTTTTAAAAGTCCAGCCCTGATTCCCATATGCATGCTACATAGGTCAGTGGTCTTCAGTTTTCGTGCTAGAGGTTCCTAGAGGTCTGAGAGAATTCCTTACGATCCTTTAGAATGAATTGGGCAGTAAGATTCAGGAGGAAGTTTAGAGGGCTGAGCTCAGACACCCCCACCCCCACCCTCTGATTTCAGTTACAGCTTTCTCACTTTTATTTCTTTTCAGTGCCTTTTGCATAAGATCTTTTTTGGAAAAAATAGGCATTCTTCTCTGCTAAACACTGCTCTGCACTGAGATATTCTCAACAAGGAAGACCTTTGGTTTACATCTATCTCTCATGTGGTCAGTGCAGTACCAGGCACACAGTAGGCACTCAGTTATTACTAAGCTGTCAAATGGACGGTTGAATGGCCACAAGGGAAATTATGAGTGGAAAGCCTTAAATTGTGGAAAGGAAACTCAGGGTTCTGGGGGCACACAGAGAACTGATGATCCCTTCATGAGGGTGTAACCACAGACAGAGCCTTGTTTGGGAAGGCAGGTGACGGCTCCCCTTCTGACTTAGACACAGCTCTAACCAAACAGGTGAAATGTTTGTGAAGGGCCACTGCTTATGACAACATCGCACTTTCAACAGTTATCAAGAGCCAGATGTTTGTCCGTTACTTCTTACTTCTCAAACTCAGGACCAAATTCCAGTACCCTGGATGCCAGAAAAGTCTTATCTCCAAGAAATGAGACATTACCCAATCTGACTTAATTATTAGTTCAAGATCACGGTGGCTCTGTAGGTTATGGTGTCAGATAATCCCAGATGTGATCTCCTGGATAAGAACTGGGGACTGTTTCAAAGATATATTATTTATATTATTTATATATTATTTATTATTCAAAGCTATATTATCAGCTCCTTGGACCAGCCTCATTCTACTTTGACCCCCCAATTCAACACATGTGTGTATTAACATGTACACACACACATGCACAGAGATTTTTTTTTAAAGACTATCTGTCACACACACACTCACAAAATCTCTAGAGAACCTGGCTTAGAAGCCATGGATTCAGAAGCGTACCTGAAACTGTACTGCAGCCTTGTGCAAGGGGCTTACCCATCCATTCTGGTCCCATTGTTGGCACCCTGCAAGTGATGCTTTTGCAAGAATCTCTGTCTTTCTTGCCTCTGGAAGCTGAGCATTCCTGCTGCCCTTCTTCCCAGAGTAGATCTCTGGGGGCAACCAGCTTGCCCTCAAAGTCTTGCACAGATTTGGCTGATTAGAGGAGTTTATTCCACATGCCTATGCCTTTGTTGCAAGAGCTCCTGGGAAAGAAAATTTTAAGATTCTGCCACAAAGTGGAGAAGTCTCCCAACAAAAAGAAAGGGTATGCAAAGGAGCAGTGGTCAGAGTCACAAAGAGTCTGACTGAATGGCAACAAGACCTCCTGAGACGGCTGTTGGGTGTTAGGTTCACCGCACTAGGGGTTCCATTCGAGGTTTTTTCCACTTCTCCCCTCTTCCCAGATTAACTTCACTTTCCACCCATATCCTCTACATTATTTAGCCCGCAAACCATGTGCTATATTATCAGCTCTAAGCCCCTAGCCCCTCAGGAAGCGCTTACTTCTAAGAATGGAACCTGTGTTCTTAGCAGTGCAACATTTGCTTTCTCCTTTTCTGAAGAGGAGAGTGTTTCCGTTTTTGAAAAACACATGGCAGGAAGCAGGGAAAAAAAACCAAGAGAGAGAGTATGAGTTAAGCAATTCACATTATAACAGGTCAAGTCCAACTCGTCAAAGAATCTAAATTGAAAGCAAATTGATTTAAATTGAGACAAGACAGTTTTCTGATGTTCAGACTTGTGGTAACATGGAATTCCTTTCCTGGAGGTCTCTGGGGAATTGACCAGCTCCACCAAGTTGGCTAGCATAATTGGGACATAGTTGGGTGTGGAGATAGAGAAATAGATCAAACAGCTTTCACATGTTCCTGCTAGTCTGGCTTGCATGCTGTTACTATGCGGTACCAGCCTATATGGGATGATGGTACAAAGCTAGACATTCTAGCGAGGCCAGGCGTATGAATGTATGAGTGCCTGGTGGGGCAGGCAAGGTGCGGGGAGTGGGGGCCAAGTCAGCTGAAGCCAGGAACAAAAGTCTGATTCTTTATGTGGGTTAACTGCTGCGATTATCCCCTCTCCAAGCCAAATAAGTTTTGTGGCTGCTAGAGAAATTGAAATTGCCAAAGAGCGAAGTTGGAGGTGCTTGAATATTTTCTCTGACTCTTACTTAAACATTGGCAACTTTCCTGAGACTATAAATATGATTGGGACTTAGCCATTTCTCTCTTTGTAGTCTATGAAAATTAACTTGGTCCGCAGGGGCTGCAATCACTGCCAAACCCCCCCAAGTGTGGGCTCTTCCTCCACACTGACAAAAATAACAGTTAATTAGGCTGCAACACCCATAGGAAAGTGAACTTGCACCACCAATCAAGGGGGTGGGGGGCGCATGCAAAATGTTGCCATGACAACAGGCATTTACTGGCTCTTCATTTTAATGTATCAAAGGCTAGGGATAATTTCCCAGTGAGAATACATGAGGGTAGATTTTTTTTTCCCTCCTCCTCATTTTTTCTGTCAGTCTTTTGCCAGTATGGGAGCAGTATTCCTGTGGCAAGGTAGAGAGGCCTTGTGAGAGCATTAAACACCAGGCAAGCTACTCCTGGAGACGCTGTCTGTCTTGGGAGGCCCAGGGAGGGTGGTGCAGCAACCTTCTCAGTATCTAGGCTGGATGGAAAGAATTTGGAGGCAGGTGAAACGTGAACTGTGAATCTTTGCCCTCATTTCCAGGTGAACTTTCTGTTTTCGTGAACTTTGTTTCCTTATTCCTCTCTTCTTCCCTCTCCCTTCCTTCCTTCCTTCCTTCCCTCCCTTACCTCTCTTTCTTCTTGTTTTGTTATGTGCTTACTCTGTACCACGTACTTACTAGGCATCATCTGATTTATTCTTCATGACTACACAGTAAGAAAAATATGATTCTTCTTTTACAGATGAGGACACTGAGATTAAGAGGGGTTGAAGGGTCTAATTACATAGTAACTTGCAGAACCTGGATTTGAATCAGGTCAGATCGCACAACCCTGGCCCTCACCCACTCTATAAATAGAAGCAAATCTGTTTATTAGTTTTAATTTATTTGTTAACTGGAGGAAAATTCCTTTGGATTTGTTTATTATTATCATCATTGCCCTCACCACCATGTATTAGCTGGCTATTGCTGCATAACAAACATCTACAAGATCTTAATGGCACATGATTATAAGTATCTATTTCACTTCAGCATAGGGTGGCTCTGACCCTCATGTGATTTTTCTGGGGCTTGGGCTGAAAGGGAGGCAACTACCCAGGGAAAGCTTCTCACGGTGATGGTAGAGTCATAAAGAGTCTGCTCAACCACACAAGTTTATTTTAGATCCCTCCTGTGCTTCCCTGGTGGCTCAGAGGTTAAAGCATCTGCCTGCAATGCGGGAGATTTGGGTTTGATCCCTGGGTTGGAAAGATCTCCTGGAGAAGGAAATGGCAACCCACTCCAGTATTCTTGCCTGGAGAATCCCATGGATGGAGGAGCCTGGTGGGCTACAGTCCATGGGGTCGCAAAGAGTTGGACATGACTGAGCGACTTCACTTTCTTTGTATCATGTCTGCAGTTCAGTTCAGTTCAGTTCAGTTGCTCAGTCGTGTCCAACTCTTTGCAACCCCATGAATCGCAGCACACCAGGCCTCCCTGTCCATCACCAGCTCCCAGAGTTCACTCAGACTCACATCCATCGAGTCCGTGATGCCATCCAGCCATCTCATCCTCGGTCGTCCCCTTCTCCTCCTGCCCCCAATCCCTCCCAGCATCAGAGTCTTTTCCAATGAGTCAACTCTTCGCATGAGGTGGCCAAAGTACTGGAGTTTCAACTTCAGCATCATTCCTTCCAAAGAAATCCCAGGGTTGATCTCCTTCAGAATGGACTGGTTGGATCTCCTTGCAGTCCAAGGGACTCTCAAGAGTCTTCTCCAACACCACAGTTCAAAAGCATCGATTCTTCAGCGCTCAGTCTTCTTCACAGTCCAACTCTCACATCCATACATGACCACAGGAAAAACCATAGCCTTGACTAGGCGGACCTTAGTCGGCAAAGTAATGTCTCTGCTTTTGAATATACTATCCAGGTTGGTCATAACTTTTCTTCCAAGGAGTAAGCGTCTTCTAATTTCATAGCTGCAGTCACCATCTGCAGTGGTTTTGGAGCCCAAAAAAATAAAGTCTGACACTGTTTCCACTGTTTCCCCATCTATTTCCCATGAAGTGATGGGACCAGATGCCATGATCTTCGTTTTCTGAATGTTGAGCTTTAAGCCAACTTTTTAGCTCTCCTCCTTCACTTTCATCAAGAGGCTTTTTAGCTCCTCTTCACTTTCTGCCATAAGGGTGTTAATATCCCATTTACCAAAGCAAGGCATGTGATTGAGCCCAAAGTCAGAGTAGGAAATACACCCCCTCCTTTTTGTGAAAGGAATTGCAAAGTTTAATGGCAAGGATGTGGATACAGAGAGGGATGAAGAACCGGGGCCCAAAAGGTTGTACGGTTATCATTATCGTCATCCTCGTCATCATCACTTCTATGGACCAGGCCTCTGTTTGATCTGGCTCAATGGTCAAGAGTTTGCCTGCAATATGGGAGATCCGATCTCCTTTTTGTGAAAGGAATTGCAAAGTTTAATGGCAAGGATGTGGATACAGAGAGGGATGAAGAACCGGGGCCCAAAAGGTTGTACGGTTATCATTATCGTCATCCTCGTCATCATCACTTCTATGGACCAGGCCTCTGTTTGATCTGGCTCAATGGTCAAGAGTTTGCCTGCAATGTGGGAGATCCGAGTTCGATCCCTGGGTTGGGAAGATCCCCTGGAGAAGGAAATAGCAACCCACTCCAGTATTCTTGCCTGGAAAATCCCATGGATGGGGTTGCCTGGCAGGCTATAGCCCATGGGTTTAAATAAGTTGAACATGACTGAGCAACTAACAATTTCATGTTTAAGTAATAAATGGTTTCTTTACATAGCTCTTTAAGAGCACCAGTCATTACTGGAGCATCTAGTCATTTAACTGGATTAAGTTTTCCATTAAATATTTTTAGGTAGTCACAAACCTGGCATTTTGTGACTACTTGGAATCATGGGATGGAGTAGCAGGTGGGAGGGAGGCTTAACAGGGAGGGGACATTTTTATACCTATGGCTGATTCATGTTGATGTATGCCAGATGTGTGTATGTAACCAACACAATATTGTGAAACAATTATCCTCCAATTAAAAATTATGTTTAAAATTTAAAAAATAACCTCATATATTGGTTTATCACAATTTTAAAAAATATTGTGGTGATTATAGTTCAATATAATGTTTCTTTTTAATTACTATGTACTTTACTTTATATATCTAAAAACCTAAATTTTCTGAGATGGAGTTCATAGACCTCACTGGGCAGCTAAAGATTTCTTCTGCAAAAGAGGATTTCTTAAATACTTAAATTAAGAGTATTTCTAAATACTCTTAACTCTTGGTCTTCATCATGTTTTCCCCTAGCACAACACATCAACCTGATTTGTAATCATAGCTCTCCACATTTGTAGCAAGTTTTACAGTTGGCAAAGTCTCTTCTCCCATATTTACATTTCATCTGCATAGCCTCTGGGACCTGCAGATGACATACCCTTGTCAGGGTTCTAATAGCCATTCATCTGGTAAATGAGCCATTTACCAGAAATTGCAAGAATTTCAGTATTTGGACCTGATGAGTGAGGCGTGGTCAATTTTTCTCAAAGAAAAATTGAAAAAAGTTTTTGAGAAAGTAGATTCATTTTTTAGAGAAATAAAATCTATTTAAATTTTGTGTGTATGTTCCAAATTTCTACATTTGTAAAGCTCAGAATGCTCAAAACACCTTACTTTTTCAGAAACAAATCAAGACAATGTTGAACTATGAAATATAATGAAAATACAGGATTATTTCTAATAGGTTCAGCCAGGCACAAGATGCTTTTAAAAAGTCTGCTTAAATATATCCTTGCAATTTGTTTCTCTATTACTGTAACCTGAGGAAAATATTTGGTTGTCTATTGTCCAAAGAGTCTTACTAGCCATTCCATCTCCAGGATTTAGCATAATACCTGGTACACGTATAAGCTCAATAAATATTAACTGAATGCATGAACGACTGGGTAGGAATTTTTGGAAGTGCAAATCCCAATTCTGAAACAGTTCACATGGCTCATAGAATCTAAATTTGTGAGCTTTCTCTGTAGGTAATTCTGCAGAGAGGTGGGGCAGACCTACAGTAAACAGCAGATGAACAAGGCCATTCTTGTTGCAGTGACGCGTTGGTACCAAACGATTATTTGTTTTCTCTAACACAATGTAAAAAGTGCTAATGGGATTAGCCTTTTGTGATGAATACTAATATGATACGAAAACAAATGCTAATATGCAATGTGAAATTGCTAACAAAGGAGAAAATTGCTAATAAAATTCAATGGACCTCAGTGACAAATGCTTCACATATCCCTCTGGTCGGGCCAAGACTGTCCTCTTAGCATGGGAATGGCATAGACTGGGGGAAATCTTGGCATATGAGCTGCTTGCTGATGGCTGGATTTCAGTTGGTTCCTCTGTGGGTGGGGCTGTGAGAGAAGGCACACATAGGGTCCTCACAAACATACCCACTTGGAGCACCAAGGATCCAGCAGGGAGGCCCCCATGGGAAGCTAGAGCATGGCCCTTTGCACTTCGGTGTCAGATCTTTAAACTTTTCCGGCGTTCTCTCTCATCTGTGGTGCTGGTTGGCCTTTCTGCAACCTTGTGCAATTACAAGGCAGACCTGCAAATGGAAAAGCGGACACAGAGAGAAGTGACTGGCCTGTGGTCACACAGATAGCAGAGCTCAGTGCTACTTCAGGGTCTTCCACTAGCTCCTCCATCTTCCCACCCCACCTCTCCACTCTCCAACTCTTCTTCCTCTTCCTCCTCCCTGGCTCCTCCCCTCCCCTCCTGCTCCTCTCCTCTGCATCTCCTCTTTCCCCATCTCTTTCCCTTCCTACCAGAATCTGATCTTCTCTTTCTTCACTATGGCAGCAGATGGCTTAAATAAATAACTTGGATTGATGTAAATAAATCAGTCTGTGCTACACAGGAAGTGACCAGGTTCTGGTCTCAGGTTCTGAGACCAGTGATGGCAGCACAGGGTATTTCACTCAAATGGGTGATGCAAAGTTCTCTTGGAAAGTGAAAACTTTAGATGAAAGCCTTCAGGCAAAGGTACCATGGAAAGAACCAGAGGAGAAAGCAGAGATAAAATCCTTAAACAGATTCTGATGACTTGGGTGCAAAATGTGATTCCCTTGAGGAGGGGAAGCTGAGGGACCACTCGTGGCCAGAGCAATCAGAGAAGGGAGGGGTACTTTGCAAGAGAGGATCCTGTGGAAGATAGAAGAGAGGATCACGATTCTTTGGCTATCAAATCCCCTGAGAATATATTGGAAAGAAAAAGCTCCTCACAGGAAAGACAAAAAGAGAAAGGTAGGCATCACAGCCATTCAGAAGAGGGTGGGATGCTTGCCGGGGTGAAAGAAATCTGAGAACAAGATGAAGTCCGCTGAGAAAGACAAAGCAGGTGGGAGATGGCAAGAGAACACTTCAGGAGGGAAGGGGCCACCTTGGGCAGTTAGAAAGGAGCAGCGGGAGGAGGCAGAGCGCAGGGAGCACGAGGCTCGAGGGACGTTGCGCATCCACTACTGGACCTTGAGACAGGAGCATGGCAGTAAATGAAGTTGCCGCTGGACACAGCTGCACACTCTGGGATCCTGCAGGAAGCCAGTAAATGAGCAGAAAGTGAAAGAGAGACCTGCTGTCTGACTCACAGGAGATCAGGGACACCGAAAGGAAAACCAGCTGAGTCCTTGTCAGTGGACTCCAGCCCAAGTTCATCGAAGGAAGGCGAGTGGGTGAGGGAGGAAAGGAGAAGGAGGGGAGGGGGGAGACTGAGCAGGGGGGCCGCCAGGAGGCGGGGAGCAGCTCCAGGAACCCTCTGGACGGTTGGCTGAAGCAGTGAATGAAGATGAAGAGCGGGAGAGTGAAGTCACACAACAGTTATTCCAGAGTATGATTTGACTAAGTTCTGGGGACACTGAAGAAGGGGAGGGAGGCGTTGGTGGGCGAGGACTCCCCTCAGAGCAGTGCTGGGTCTAAGGAGATCTGTGAAGCCTAACCTGGAAGCCGCCCAACAGCCATGTGCCTTCAGGGCTGTCAGTGCGCAGGATGGAAGGAGGTGCTGAGGGGCGGAGCAGAGAGCAGGGACAGGAAACAGATGGATTGTGGCTATGAAGGGGCTGCAAGCGGAGAAGAGGGCTTCTGATCATGCTCCTGGGGGAGAGTCACCGTCATCCTCAAGGCCCAGCACCCCAACATCATCACCATCAGAGGAACGGTTGTAGGGGGAACAAAGACAGATCTACAGTGTAAAGATCGGCATGGACCTGCATGGATGATCTCAAGAGCCTGATGGAGACTGTGAAGCAGTCTTTTTTGTTGAGGAGGTGAAGACCCTGATGCTCCTTCCAGCTGCTGCATTGTGTGAAGCTTCTGCAGGAAAAAATTGGATCCAGAACAGCTGGCCAGACTGCTGCTGAGCCAGGCGGTCATCCTCCAAGTGGGAGTCAGGCCACACCCTTACTGCAGGTCACACTGTGGTTGGAGTGACCCCATGGTCCTCTACCCCAGAGCAGTTGTGTTGAGGAACAGGACATCTGTGGACACGTAGTTGGTGGGCTGCATCTTGGGGGGTGATGCTGACTAAGAAGCCTCTGTTCCCTGGGAAGGTGGAAATTGATCAGATCAATTAGATATTTATGGAGTTGAAGACCCCCAGTGAGAAAATCGAGGCTGGCTGCAAAAAGACCTCCTTGAAGTCCAGGAGATGACCTTCACCAAGCACCTCTGTGACATCCTCCCCTCTGACCCGGGCTTCCACCTGTGACCTGCTTCCCAGGGTGCAGGGTCAACTCAGAAGATTGCTTCAAGCTGAGTATTTCCATGAGGTGCTCCCACCCCATCCCATTGGCTCCCTGATGTTCCCGTATGGCCTGCCAACAGCAAACAGCAGAGTGAAGGTTGGCACCAGCCTGAAGTCCCCCTGAGGAAGGCTGGGGCTACACATGACAGCCACCACAAACCAGGGGGCCTCAGCTTCAGGTCTCAGCTTCACCCTCAAGTTCTGAGGCTCAGCATGGACCCCATGCAGACCCCGGGAGTACCAGCTGATGAGGTCCAGACAACACCAGAGTCTGGTGCTGAAAACAGACCCAGATCCTGTCCTGAATGAACACACCCGATGCCTGTCTATGCTGCTGTGGGTTGGGATTATAGATTCTTGGGCTGCTGGCCTTGTTTGATTTCTGACCCTTCATTTTTATTTTATCTTGGCTTGTAAATCTGTCACTTAAATCTTGTTTTCCTTCTTGTGGATAAAACAACTCACTGGATGAAGACTGTTTCCTCCCCTTGCTCTCTCTCTTCCCTTCTGTCCATACCATTTCCACCTGCCTTGTCCATCAGCCTCCCCACCATCTTTTCTTTCTCCCCTTTCTAACCCTCCATTGTCTCTTTCTTTTCCATCTCCTTCCAGTCTTCTCTTGCATCCTTGGCCTCTACTACTTGTATCCAAGAATCATTTGCACCAGCAAAATTGAAACTGTAAATTGCTCTTTGCGACCCCATGGACTGTAGCCTACCAGGCTCCTCTGTCACTGGGATTCTCCAGGCAAGAATACTGGAGTGTGTTGCCATTCTCCTCCTCCAGGGGATCTTCCCAACCCAGGGATCGAGCCCAGTTCTCCTGCCTTGCAGGCAGATTCTTTACCATCTGAGCCACAAATGGCATCAGCAAAAGCTAACATTTATCATGAAAACAGACTCTGGTTTGGGAACAGCCCGTTCTGAAGTCAAAGTTGGAGTGAAAACTTGGCTCAGGTGCTCATAAATGTTGTGAATATGCAGAAATTCTCTGAGCCTCAGATTTCAGATCCATCATGAGGATTTCCTCAAAGGGTGGCTGCGAATAGCCAAATTTTAATTGCAAGTATAACTGCAACTTGGACTGTATAGTTATGTGAACTGTAACTGCAACTCTTCAAAAGGGGACAATGACAAGTGTGAGGAAGAGGACTGGGAAGGAATGGCTGGGAATCACCGACCAGGGTGATTTTCTTCATCTTCAAATTTTTCTTTGATAATGTTATTTCATTGTGTTTCTATGGTTCTCTACCCTGTCAGATCCAATGCCCCTTTTTTTATAACTAATATTTTGTGACATCCTCTTAACTATCCTGAAATGAAATTCATAGGTTATATAACTCACACATAATTTCATAAAATTTAATAGAATGTCCTACCTATATTACACAGGAGAGTAAGAGAAAGTAGTTTGTATAAAATAATTTGTATTTTAATATGTTACTGCTTGGTTGTGATGATAGAAGAGATGATGAAGATAGATTCTTGCATCTCTGTCTAAAATCATCATGGATGGCATGCTGACAGAAGCCAACTGATACAGATGTGTTTTACTGGGGACTCTCCTACTTTGAATGGCTTTGCCACCAGTAATGGGGGTTCCTGAAATACTGAACAAATTTCTGGTAAAGTTCTGAACAAAACAAAGCACGATTTACAATTTAGTCTGCAGACATTTCAGTGTAAATTAAGACTGTGAAAAAATAACACTGTGTTTCTAGGGAAAGCAGACTTTATAAATAAGTTTTTCAGTGACTGAGTGTCCAGAAGGACATTAGAAAGTCGTCTGAGATGTGGGGCCTGAAGTGCCCCTCTCTGTGGCATGGACTCCACCCTGTCAATACCCATGGTGCCTCATCCCCACAATTAGGGCAGCTCAAAGCTTCCACTGGTGGCTCAGCTGGCAAAGAATCCACCTGCAATGCAGGAGACCCCAGTTTGAATCCTGCGTCTGGAAGATCCACTGGAGAAGGGCTAGGCTACCCACTCCAGGATTCTTAGGCTTCCCTGGTGGCTCAGCTGGTAAAGAATCTGCCTGCAGTGTGGAAGACCTGGGTCTGATCCCTGGGTTGGGAAGATCCCCTGGAGAAGGGAATAGCTACCTACTCCAATATTCTAGCCTGGAGAATTCCATGGACTGTATAGTCCATGGGGTCACAAAGAGTCAGACATGACTAAGTGACTTTCACGTCAAAGCTTCCACACATTTCCAAAATGCATCCTGGGAGGTAGAATCTCCGCTTCTGAGGCCACAGCTATGTTTTCATTAAAATAAACCAAAAATCAAATAATCCTGCTCCATGAGGGCTTTGACAGCGCCTGGGCTGGCATCACTCTCTCACTAAGGCTCAAAGCAACAGAAATAGTGGCATAGATTCTGCGTCTAGAAAATTGAAAATGAACTGACTTTTTATCATCTAACCTGACACGTTCAGCACATTTAGGCTGCCACCTTCCTGTCTGTCCTCAGAGTTGTTGAGCAGAATCTTTCCATGGATCCATGTTATTGCTAATAGGATTTGTCTGAAACTAAGAGTTCAACCTCCTCTTGTTTCCTGAGACCATGGCGGATTCTCTCCTCTCCTCCCTGAGCCCAGCCTTCATTGTATTTCAGCAAAATAATTCCCTGCCAGATGGTGGGGGAAATGTAGCCCTTGGGAGGAATGATGATACTGTCACCAAAGGCTAGACTGGTCAGGACCAGTTTGGATTAAAGCCAGACCCTCCCAAGGTGACACTAACAGTGGGATTTGCAACACAGTCCCATCTGGACAAAGCAGACTTCCAGGATGCTGGGACTCTCAGACATGCATTGGTCTGTGCAATGGGCCTCTGGAAATCTCCTCTGACATCAGTGTTCTGTCTACTTCAGATGTGGGGGAATCTTACTAGGGCTTGGGATTTCAAAAGGAATAACTTTGGCTCACATCGAGATTTGAAGATTCCTGGAAAAAAAAAAAAAAAAACCCTCTCTATTTATCCTGGCGGCTGAATCCTTCATTCTAAGACTTTTTCCTGGACTGTATTGTTGTTAAAAACAAAACACAAACCCCAAGTGTAGTCGCTTATGCTAAGCCCCACATCTCCAAACTGAGACTCAATTTAACCACTGTTTCAGCCCTCTCAGAAATGGAATCTTGACAGTCAGGAGGCACCTGCTCAGCACTGCTGAGGTCATCTGCTGACAGACCCCCACCAGCCCCTGAAGGAAAGTGACCTTGCCATGACCAACCCTAGATCGTCTAGCATAACCTCCTTGTTCTGTTTCCTTCTGCCTTTAAAAGTCTTTCATTCTGCATAGCTTCTCAGAGCTCATTTCTAGGTGCTGCATAACTCAGGAATCATTGAATAAAGCCAAAAAAATATTTAGAACTTACTCTATGGGATTTTTTTTAACTTATCTTGGGAGGTTCTTTCAATTGCTTGTTCAAGACTTTGGACTATATTCCTTATTCTTTAGAGTCTGAAAAGAAGCTACAGCCCTGCCTTGGATATTTCCCCCTCCTCACCTCCCTCCAAAGTATTGCCTTGTAACATTTCCCTAGGATAAGTTCCAACCAATTCAATCCAATTTTTATTATCTAAAGATTACTTCAAAGTAAAAATCCTAGATCTGGCAAAATGGGAATCAGTCTCTGTGCCTGTCTGTGAAATCCCGCCGGATTTCCTGTAGGGTGTGATGTTACTCGAATTCGAGTGCACAGCTTTGAACCACAGTTAGTTACTTGTGAAATCATGTATCATCACTGAGGATGTTTTCCTTCATCTGTGTTGTAGGGGTGGAAAAGTAATTTTCTTTGTACCCTTCTAGGTTCTTGGCTGAGACCCCCTCCATCAGAGAGTGACAGTCACTCAGTCTTGTCCTACTCTTTACGACCCCATAGACTGTAGCCTGCTAGGCTCCTCTGTCCATGGGATTCTCCAGGCGAGAATACTGGAGTGGGTTGTCATTGCCTTCTCCAACCCCATAATTAAAGATAGATTAGCAGGAGAAAAACAAACAGAAGCTTAATAAAATCCACACCTTCTAGTGGCTCAGCTGGTGAAGAATCCACCTGCAATGCAGGAGACCTAGGTTTAATCTCTGGGTCGGGAAGACTCCCTGGAGCAGGGAATGGCTACCCACTCTAGTTTTCTTGCCTGGAGAATTCCATGAACAGAGGATCCTGGCAGGGTACGGTCCATAGGATCGCAGAGTCAGACACGACTAAGTACA
Organism: Oreotragus oreotragus; assembly: GCA_006410675.1. Taxonomy (NCBI): domain Eukaryota; kingdom Metazoa; phylum Chordata; class Mammalia; order Artiodactyla; family Bovidae; genus Oreotragus; species Oreotragus oreotragus. The sequence goes on along the minus strand of SJYX01004279.1, from coordinate 85,199 downwards.
CAGGCGAGATACCCAGGAAAACTGAGTAACGCCCCCGATGGCTGAAGCCATTACCTTTAATTCTGCATCCAGCTAAAGATGAAAGATATTGGGGTGTCAGTTACGAGAGGTTATCAGGCAGAGCATAGTAAACAAGGGTGTGGTTGATACACAGGTTGAAGTCAAGCCTTCTCCACAGATAAGAGTTTCCTGTGATTTAGAACCATCCTGCTTTTCCTGGTACTGAGAGAAAGACACCCTTGCAGGTGACTATTTCCCCCATAAATATAAATGTTTCTTACAAAAGGATACTTTCTACTCTGTTTTCAGAACTTTTCCTGCATCTGCTGTTTCTTAAAACTAATCAGCCTAACGTAATCTTTATGCTGAAGAGACATATTTTGGGGCAGTGACTCCTGCTCGCACTCATAATCTTACCCTCTGGGGCTGTTGGGAGGCTTGGCAAGAGTCAGATGGGCAGCAATCATTACAGTGCCTGGGCCCTGGGGGTCCCTCCTTAGATCGCCCCACTAGCTTGGTGCTTAGTGTGCCCGTGGAGTCTCATCTCCACTCAACTCTTGGGCCCCACTGCATCCCAAAGTCCCAAAGTCACGCCCATCAAAACTGAGGATTCTTCCCCTTCTCTGATGCACTGTGCATTTTAACCCATTGGTAAGTCCAGTGAGGCCTCCCTCAAAAACACACCTGAGTCCGTTCCTCTTTCTTCAGCTCTACCACCTCTGTCTTCTTACAGGCTTCCAGCGTCCATCACCTTGGCTGTGGCAGTGCCTTCCTTCTAGTAAGGAAGTAATCCTTCTATTTGACCCGTGGTCTTTTATTTGTTTATTTTTAATTTATTTTTATTTTTACAATATTGTGTTGGTTTCTACTGAACAACAAGGTAAATTAGCCATACCTATCCCCTCGCTCCTATGTCTCCCTCCCACCCCACAGTGGGGGAAGGAGAGGGTGAGAAAAACTGAACAAGCAGAATCGACATATTATACCCCACCACGTGTAAAGCAGGTAGCTGGTGGAAGCTGCTGTGTAGCACAGGGAACCCAGCCTGCCACTCTGTGATGACCCTCGGTCTTTTAAAATCCATTCTCCTTGTGCCAGTTAGAATCATCTTTTAAAATCTCGACTCACGTCTCCCCTTTGCTTAAAACTACCAACGGGCCCCCATACTACTTAGAGCTGAAGATCTGGACGCAGCTGTCCATGGCTGCCCGTGATCAGACCCCTGCTCATCTCTCCAGTCTCATCTTGCACACTCCCTTCCGCTCATCATGGTTCTGCTGTGCTGTCCTCTCTGTTTCTCCAGAAAGTCAGACTCATTCCTCCCTTCAGACTTCGTATTTCTGGTTCTTTCAGCCCAGGATGACTTATTTTCATTCTTCAGGTCACAGCAGAATTGTCACCTCCTCAGAGAGGCTTTCCCTGACTACCTTGTCTAATGTAGCTCATCACTGTAGGATCACTAATAAGGTGATCATATAATTTATGGTCAAATCTAGAGGAATTATTTGACTAGTGAAAAGGGCTCTATAACAATTAAGCCAGGACAATAGTCCTGGTTTAGTGAAGTTGTGTGGTTACCCCTCTCCTTATTTACTCCTTCTCTACTGTATGTATCGCTGTGCTTTAAAATCTTCATTGTTGTTGTTTAATCGCTAAGTCGTGTCTGACTCTTAGCAACCCCATGGATGGCAGCATGCCAGGCTCCCTTGTCCTGCACTAACTCCTGGAATTGGCTGAAATTCATGCCCATTGAGTCTTTGATGGTATCTCACCACCTCATCCTCTGCTGCCCCCTTCTCCTTTTGCCTTCAGTCTTTCCCAGCATCAGGGTCTTTTCCAGTGAGTTGACTCTTCACGTGAGGTAGCTAAAGTACTAGAGCTTCAGCTTTTGCATCAGTCCTTCCAATGAGCATTCAGGGATGATTCACTTTAGGATTGACTGGTTTGATCTCCTTGCTGTCCATAGTTCTTGTCAATAACTGATACTCCTTATTTACATATGTATTACCTCTCTGCCCTATTACAGTGTACACTCCAAGAGCATAGGGCTGCTGTCTCTCTGATTCACTGTGGTACCCTCATCCCCTTGAAAACTGAACTATGTGTTCGGAACATAGGACATGAGTCTGAGTGAACTCCGGGAGTTGGTGATGGACAGGGAGGCCTGGCGTGCTGCGATTCATGGGGTCGCAAAGAGTCAGACATGACTGAGCGACTGAACTGAACTGAACTGAGCTGAGATGCTCTGTGACTATGTGTGGAATAAAGTGTATTGAATGTAAGGCACTGTAATCTCCATGGGTTAGGTAGTTGCGGGTGAGTTATCCTGGCTACACGTTTCTTGTTATTTAAAACAATGAATCACAAAACCTGCCTTCCTATGCTGACCAGGAATCATATTCATCTCCATATCAGGAGATCCCAAGTAAAGCTAACTTTGGGGACACAGGTGCACCTAGAGATTCCCTGGTTATTCTTTGTTACCCCTTGTTTGAAATAGATTTGATAAGTATGGATCAGGAAACAATTTCAAGAGTGAGAAGTACTTATACTTGATGAGAAAATGTCATTTGAGGTCATAAAATGACTTTCCCTGCTTGTTGATTGGAAATTCCAGAAAAGAATGCTAGAAATAAAACAATGGGATCATTGAATTAATTAATGTGCATACCGATTGTATAAAATCCGGTTATTGTGGAGTGGGGATTGGATCTCATGTTAATTAATATTTAAGTCCTTTTGGAAGTGGCACCCCTCTTGGATCCTTTGGTTCCTCCACAGCCCATCCCCCTTGAGAGGGGTTTTCTTTGGGGCCCCAAACAGAAATCCCCTTATCACAGGCAGCACAGATTGCTGGCTGGTCTTGGACGTGTATTATTTGCATTTCTATAAAGGAAGGGCCTGGTATTATGTAACTGTGTGTGGGTTCTGAGGGCTTCTAATGGGCCTCCCTTTGTACAGTCTCTTAGCAACCAATTGAAGTTTGTAAGCTGAAACAAAGAGACTTGAGTCCAGCACTCCCTGAGCACATTCCTCTGAGTCTGGCCTGCCTCTAGGAGTGCTAGGTTGGGGGATATGCCCCTTGTCTTCTCAGCCAGAGCCCTGCAATCCTCATTCAATCATGGTTCCACCTGGGAAGGAAAAAGATTGCTGAGGGACCAGCTGCGTTCTGTTACCAGAAATTCAAGTGAAGCCAGGAAAGTCTTTAGAAGATTGACCTGCATTCATTCATTCTAAAATGCAGTAATACTGCTTGATAGTGTTAAAGAAAAATTCAACCGAGTAAATCCTGACGGTCTAATTGGCTTTATTGAACAATTCATGAACTGGGCAGCATCCCATCCAGCAAGCAGAAAGGCGCTCTGAGGAGGTGTACAGAATGGAAGGCTTTTATGGGCAGAAGCGGGAAGAGACAAGGAGCGGGCTGATTAACCTCATCTTTCTCTGGGGGATGGAAAGGGTCTGTGTGGCAGATTACCTCATTGAAGCTATCCAGAAAGTTCCAAATTGGCTAAGACTACATTCCTGGGAGAGGTTGAAAGAGTAATTAGATTAGGTATGAAGCCCTGGTTTGGTGATGTGAGCTTATCACAAGTGATTCCATTTGGGTCTGTTCCTCTTTGACAAAAGTCAAGAGTGCTCTTTAGGTTTAGTAGGAATCTGTGCTCTGTCACTAATTAACTGTATGTCCTGAGACAAATTACATTTTTGGGCTTCAGTGTTTTCATTAGTCACACAAGAACAAAAATTGTACCTTCCTCATTGGTTGGCTGAGAGCATCAGGGTACATTGTACCTTTAACAAATATTTATCCAGGGTTGCGTGCATGCGTGCTAAGTCACTTCAGTCATGTTTGACTCTTTGTGACCCCATGGACTGTAGCCCACCAGACTCCTCTGTCCATGGGATTCTCCAGGCAAGAANACAAAAATTGTACCTTCCTCATTGGTTGGCTGAGAGCATCAGGGTACATTGTACCTTTAACAAATATTTATCCAGGGTTGCGTGCATGCGTGCTAAGTCACTTCAGTCATGTTTGACTCTTTGTGACCCCATGGACTGTAGCCCACCAGACTCCTCTGTCCATGGGATTCTCCAGGCAAGAATCCTGGAGTGGGTTGCCATGTCCTTCTCCAAATCCAGGGTTAGGTTTTCCCATTTGTTAGACACTATGCTCGGTGCTGAAAGCACCAAAGTAAATAGGGGAAAATCCCTGCCTTCTTGGAGATTACATTCTAGTAGGAGGATACAGGCAATAAAAATATAAAAGTAATATATATATATATATGACATAAAAATATCATGGAAAATATTGGGAATATGACAATTGAGCGGACCTGAAATGTAACCTGAGTAAGGGCCTTTATACGGGACACAGAGGTTGTATATTCATTAATTCCTTAGTTTTGTTAGCCACTCATCCATTTGCCTCCCCATTCGTTCAGTAATTCAATGACTGATTCTCAGTCATCCATCCATCTATTCACCCTTCAGAAAATGTCAGATGAAGGTTTGTATGCATCATGGATTTAATGCTCATCTTATTATCTGAGCTGAGATTCATTCAGGAGGAATTAGGGAAGTGAAGGCTTGGGATGACTATTGATCAGAACATGGTATATTGAACTTTTTCACAAAACGTAGGATAGAAAGACGGGGAAGGCAGTGGCACCCCACCCCAGTACTCTTGCCTGGAAAATCCAATGGACGGAGTAGCCTGGTGGGCTGCAGTCCATGGGGTCGCTAACAGTCGGACAGACTGAGCGACTTCACTTTCACTTTTCTCTTTCATGCATTGGAGAAGGAAATGGCAACCCACTCCAGTATTGTTGCCTGGAGAATCCCAGGGATGGGGGAGCCTGGTGGGCTGCCATCTATGGGGTCACACAGAGTCAGACACGACTGAAGTGACTTAGCAGCAGCAGCAGCAGGATAGAAAGAGCCTGCATGGTTTCTTTTTAAGTTAACATTTATTGAGAACATACTTTTTGCTGGGCTCTGTGATAAATGTTTTATACGTGTTATCTTATTTAGCACTGGGAAGTCAGTTTGTAGTTGCTACTTAATTTGTAGATGAGAGAACTGAGGCTTAGGGATCAATAGACAGCCTAAGGTCAGAGAGAGATTGGCAAAGTTAGTACTCAAACTTGGGGATGACTTCAAAATTCACAGGCTTAGCTATTTTACTGCAAGGACTTCTTTACTGATTCTGGGTCCATAAATGAGTCATCAGCTGATCCCCTTTGCCTTCATGTTCTCACTCATCAGATGGAAGATTCCATTCTTCCTCAAATCTCAAGGTTGGATGAGAGGACGTATATGTATGGACAGGCACCAGGAATTACCAGCCAGAAAGGGTGCTGTGATTGATTCACTATGCTCCAGTTCCAACGAGACTGAAAGGGCTTCTATTACAAGACCTTTCATTTCTCAAGCCTCTGATGATGGTAAGGCAGCAATCTGCATGCAAGGTGACCTTGAACTGTACCTGCTTTCCAATTCCCACTGGAAGGGCCCTTTACATCTTAGCAGGCTACTGCGCCAGAAGAGGTACTTCACTCTGGTTTCCAGTAATTTGTTCTGCAGTGTGAACTTCTGGTCTGCTTGTCCCATTTCATGAAAATTAGATTAATGTGTGTTAATTGGTACTGACTTAGCTGGTTTACAAGGGATAGTGTCAAATGGAGGAGGAGCATCCTGGTGTGATGGTTGGATCTGGGGCCTCCTGGAAATCAGGGTTCTGCATGATGCCAATGGCACAGGTTATTGGGGAAACCTCCTGCAGTTCCTCTTATGGAAGACAGCATCATCCCAGAGACCTTTGAAAGGAGGAAGGACACTTACCCCATTAGAACAAGAAGATTTGCTTCAGAGACTAGTAGGCTTGATCAATATGTTTATTGTTTCATTCATCCATTAAATCTTTTCCAAGCATCTGCTATGTGTAGGACTCTGGAGAACCCCTGGGGAATGAAACAAAGCTTCTGTCCTCATGAAGCTTATGTTCTGAGGTCAGTAAACAATAATCAAATGAATACATGATTTAAGGTCAAGCAGCATTTCCATCTGATGCTTCTATATTCTCCATTGTTGTTGTCGCTTAGTCATGAAGTCGTGTCTAACTCTTTGGTGAACCATGGACTGTAGCCTGCCAGGCTCCTCTGTCCGTGGGATTTCCTAGGCAATAATATTGGAGTGGATTGCCACTTCCTTCTCCAAGAATTTCCTGACCCAGGGATCAAAGCGGTGTCTCCTGCATTGCAGGCAGATTCTTTACTGCTGAGCCACCTGGGAAGCAACCCCTGAATTCTCTACTAATATGAAAAAAGCTCATCTTTAAAAAAAGAAACAGCTTGAGATATAAGTGGTAGTGAAAGCTGCTCAATCGTATCTGACTCTTCACGAGCCCATGGACTATACAGTCCATGGAATCCTCCAGGCCAGAATACTGGAGTGGGTAACCATTCCCTTCTCTAGGGGATCTTCCCGACCCATGGATTGAACCCGGGCCTTCTGCGTTGCAGGCAGATTCTTTACCAGCTCAGCTAGATATAAGTCACACACTATAGAACTCAACCATACTGAATGGTTGAGTGTATTATGTATGTTTTAGTGTATTCACTCATGTGTAAAAATCCTCACCACAGTCCCTTTTAGAACATTTCCTTCACCTCAAAAAGAAATGGTAACCTTTTGCTATTACCATCTTCTAACCCAGCCCATACTTCCAGCCCTGAGCAGCAACTAATATACTTCCTGTCTCCCTAGATTTGAATATTCTGGACAGAAGAAAAAGTCATCTTTTGAGAGTGAGGGGGACATGGAAGGGTCTCTTATTATCTTCACCTCCTAAAGTGAGGCTTCTTGGACCTCTTCCTCTTGGAAAGTTTGTCTCGCAACTTTCTCCAGGATCCAAATTTCCTTTGCTTTCATTCTGGGGGATGGTATGGGGTGCTGGCTTGACAGAGGCATGCCTCAGAGATATTGCAGGTTCAGTTCCAAGCTACTGCAATAAAGTGAATATTATAATAAACGAGTCATACAAACTTTTGGTTTCTCAGTGCATAAAAAGTTATGTTTATATTATCCTGTAGTCTATTGGAGAAGGCAATGGTACCCCACTCCAGTACTCTTGCCTGGCAAATCCCATGGATGGAGGAGCATGGTAGGCTGCAGTCTATGGGGTCGCTAAGAGTCGGAAAAGTGACTTCACTTTCACTTTTCACTTTCATGCATTGGAGAAGGAAATGGCAACCCACTCTAATGTTCTTGCCTGGAGAACCTCAGGGACAGGGGAGCCTGGTGGGCTGCTGTCTATGGGGTCACAGAGTCGGACACACCTGAAGTGACTTAGCAGCAGCAGCAGCAGCAGAAGTCTACTAAGTGAGCAATAATAGTATTATGCTTAAAAAAGAATGTGCATACCCTAATTAAAATATATTTTATTGCTAAAAAAGCCTAATATTATCTGAGCCTTCAGTGAGTTGTACTAGTAACATCAAAGATCACTGATCACAGGTCATCATCACAAATATAATAATAATGAAAAATCTTGAAATATCATGAGAATTACCAAGATGTGCCACAAAGACATGAAGTGGGCAAATGCTATTGGAAAAATGATTCGGTAGCCTTGTTTGATGGAGGGTTGCTTCAAACTTTCAATTTGGAAAATATTCAATATCTGTGAAGTGCAAGAAAGCGAAGCAGAATAAAATAAGGTATCAGTTCAGTTCAGTTGCTCAGTCGTGTCCGACTCTTTGCGACCCCATGAACTGCAGCATACCAGGCCTCCCCGTCCATCACCAACTCCCGGAGTTAACCCAAACTCATGTCCATTGAGTCCATGATGCCATCTAACCATCTCATCCTCTGTTTTCTCCTTCTCCTCCTGCCTTCAATCTTTCCCAACATCGGGGTCTTTTCAAATGAGTCAGCTCTTTGCATCAGGTGGCCAAAATATTGGAGTTTCAGCTTCAACATCAGTCCTTCCAATGAACACCCAGGAATGATTTCCTTTAGGATTGCTTCTTGGCCTTTTGGCTAAGATCAAGTGTAATTAATATCTTAAACCTCACTTTTATCCTTATGGCTCTGATTTGAACAATGTGGGGCACTGGTATATACGTGTAAAGTCTCAAAACAGGAGATTTCTTCTTACTACATGAAGGGCTGACATAAGCATAGGGTGATAATGATAATTCCCAACATTTGGGGAAAAGTTTCACAGATTTAATCTAGAGGTTCTCAACCTTGACTGCACATTAGAATCACCAGGGAGCTTTACTGATTACTGATGCATGGGTCCCATCTCCTGATTTAATGTGCCCGAGCAGCATTAAAAAACCCTCCCCAGGTAATTCCATTGTGTGGCCATTGTTGAGAGGCACTGAACTCACCTTACGTGAAAGCTTAACCAATAGGTGAGGCAGATAAGATTATCCTCTTCTCCTTTTCTCTCTCTCTTTTTCTCTACCTCTGTTTTCTTTTCTTCCTCCCCTTCTTTTCCGCCCATTCTTCCTTTCTTTGGGTTGGGAAGGTCCCCTAGAAAAGGGAAAGGCCACCTACTCCAGTATTCTGGCCTGGAGAATTCCATGGACTGTATAACCCATGGTGTTGCAGAGTCAGACACGACTGAGTGACTTTTGCTTCACTTTTCCTTTCTTTCTTGAAATTAAAAAGCTCTATCACAAAGTCAAGTGACTAGCTCAACGTCACACAACCGATAAGTGTGAGGGTCAGAACTCAAACCCATGTTAGCTGTTTGTGCTTTTTCAATTTGCATCAGTGTTGCCTCCAGGCGGCCAGTATTATGCTCATTACAAAGAAAGAGAAGCTGAGTGTGATGGTTGATTTCGTTTCCACTTGACAGGGCCAAGGGGTCTTGGTTATATGATTAAACATTGTTCTGGGTCTATCTTGAATAAGATCAATATTTCAACTGAGCGAATAAAGCACTCACCCTAATGTGGGTGGACCTCATTCAGTCAGTTGAAGGTCTGAGTAGAATAAAAAGATAGACCTTCCTGCCCATATGGGGGAAAGCCTCCTGCCTGAATCCTTTGAGCTGGGACACTGGTCTCTTCCTTTCTTCAGTCCAGTACTGAGACATTAGCTCTTCTCAGGTTTTGAGTCCCCAGCCTGCGGACCTGCAGCTGCACCGTTGACTCTCCCGCTTGTCAGGCCTTTGGACATGGACTGCAACTTACATTATTAGTTCTCCTGGGTTTTCGGCTGGCTGACTGCTGATCTGCGGACTTAGCCTCTATAATCATGGAGGCCAGCTCCTTATAATAATCTTATTTATAATAGTAAATCTTCTATTCTAATAATATCTCCTATTGGAGAACACTAACACTGAGGGACGGAACAATTAGGTTTCTGGATAAAGACCAGACTTTGAGTTAGGGGCTGATTAGTGAGGGTTCCATGTCCCTTACATCCCTGACGTTCCTTCCTCATCTGTTGCCAGTCTTTGAAGCTAAGTTTGGGCCAATACCCATATTAGATGAACAAACCCTAGAGTCCTTGCTGACAAGCTCAATGCCAGAATCTGTGGATGCAGGCCATGAACAGTCTAGGTCAGAAAATAAAAGTTGGTAGGAAGGACTATACTTTACTGGAACCAAACCAAGAACATCGATGTTCTTAGTTTGGAGTGATTCTTGATCCTGGAGTTCATCCAAGTTCTCCTTGGGCCCCTTGCATCTTACCTGCCCACCATCCAACCCCAGTGAAGTCAGCGGATGGTCATGATGTGATCTAGGCATGCTGACAAGATTACTGTGGTGGTGAGGGAGATCCCAAAGGGTTTACAAAAAGAAAAAGAAAAAGCATTAACTATAGAATGGAGCCAAAGTGCTCAGACAGCACTTGGCAGCCAGGGAGTGTGCTAAATCAGAACAACTGGGAGAGAAAGGTGCTTTGGAGTAATTCTGTTGAAGCTGCTTCCAGAGCTCATTCCTCTTAGGAGAAAACTGTCTGTCTGGAACCGAGGAGAGTCTTACCTTTAGAGTTTTCTGTAGATGTGGAGTGTGAGGCCCTGAGAGACTGGTCTGCAAAGAGGCGGCGGGACAAGAGATAATAGAGCATTTATGGGAGGGTTGCCTGAGGCAGAGAAGGAGGCCCGCACATGCCTGGATGCTGGAGGTTGTGTCGGCAGGTGGCTGATCAGGGATTTGGGGCTTCTGTGAATGGGAGCATCTGATATTAAATTTTAAATCACTTGAAATACTCTCAGGCAATTTCTTACCTGAAAGCTTTGGCAAATCGGTTTACGTAGCCTGGCAGTAGTATTTTGGGGGAGTGATGGCTTGGGGTGTTTATTAGGGGGTAATATAGTGGAGAAGGAGATGGCAGCCCACTCCAGTGTTCTTGCCTGGAGAATCTCAGGGACAGGGGAGACTGGTGGGCTGCCGTCTATGGGGTCTCATAGAGTTGGACACGACTGAAGTGATTTAGCAGTAGTAGCATAGTACAGAGACAAGAAAGTGTATGTCTGGTATTTTTGCTGTAAGCTTTTTAGCCACAAATATTTTTGCTCTGTAACTAATTGACCATAAGGGAGTTTTGTTGTAAAAGAGAAAATAAGGAAAAATAAAAGAAGGGCATTAAAAATGACATAATGAAACATGAAAAATGAGTAAAACGTTAAAAAGGCTTTATTGAAATATATTTGAATACATTTCAAATGTGGTTAGATTCATGGCAATACTGTGCAAATAACTGATTTTATTTTGCCTGTTATATCTAAGCACTTGTCTTCCAAGTTTTTCATTCATAGAATTTTATACATTTTTTGGCTTGTTGATGTGTCTCCTCACTTGGCATCATACTTTTCTATTTTGATAAAATGCTTCATTAACAGAGGCATCAGCTTCCAAATTCTAGGATGCATATTTGCATCCGAGCTCGGAATCGTGTTGAGAAAGCTCTTTGTTCTTGGAAGATTGTCACTTGTCCACTGATAGATGTTCCAAAGTTCTGTGGAAGGTGTGGATTCAACTCTGCACCTTTAAATCACTGGAGGATTTGCAAAGGACATTATCATTTTCAGCCTTTGCCCTGACTTTATATTCTCTCATTCACATGTCCAGTAAGTTTTATCATAGTAATTTTCTATCAAGTCCATATACATAGTTATTGTCCACTATTTTAAAAGCACCAAACCTACTCATCACAGTACAGACTTTTATGAGGGCTAAGATTGATGGAATGCAAAAATGGGAGTTCTATGTCAATGGAGAAATGGAACTAAAACTGTCAACCACTTAGAACCAAACTGTCAACCAGTTATCTTTCACAGCAAGCTTGCGTTATGGCCGATTAGGTGTGTGGCAAAAATGTTTTGCAGCAAAGATGTTTATGACAAAGATGCTTACAGGAGAAGTACCTAGAACTGAAATAAAGAACCTACAGAACAGAGAAATGATTTGTCAAATGAACCAATTTAGTGGAAGCAGAACCTGAGGATCTGAACAAGTAGCTGAACTTGAGGATCCCCAAGAATCTCCAAAGAGATTGGGGGCAATGCTGTGTTCCCCTTGTTCAGGGCATTTGAAAAATATCATTTGAATCTTCGAAGTCAAGGTGACACCATCTTATCATGAATAGAAGACATTAAGTCTCAAATAGAGAACAATTGTTCTGACAGACAAAATGAAATGCCCCTAAAGAGATTATTGAAATAGTAGCAGTCGTGTTCATTTATTCTTTCATCAAACAATGGGACATCATTTTATGTGTCAAGCCCCTCAGTGCGTGCTGAAAATATAGACATCATCCCTTGCCCTCAAGGAGCTTTACCTCTCGGTTGTGAAGGTAAGAGGAGCTGACATTTTTTGAGCTCCTCCTATGTGTAGACAGTGGGCTTTGTATTTCACATGCACTGTCTTTCTAAAATTCTCCCAACAGCTATATGAGTAAGTAACTATTATCCCCATATAGATAGGTAAACTGAAGCTCAGATATGTTAGGGAACTTGACCCAAATCTGACTCAGCTAATCCATAATGAAATCTGTGTTTGGACACAGGATTATCTGACTCCAAATTTGGAGGAAGGGTCCTTATTTTGGTCAGGGCCATGGGAAAATTGGTAGGCATTCAGGCTCGGTAGTGTGATTTGAAAAGTACTCCCCATATTTGTCCTGAGTCCTACCCAGTCTGCCATAATGCCCATCAGTCTATCTGCTTTAGTGCTTTTCACTGGGTGAACCATTGCTGTCCACCTCATCCCCATTTTTAGAATATTGACACCAATTCATCAAGGCTCCATCACCTCACTATGGATGAGTTTGCTAGCATGGGGGATCTGGGTGCCTGCTCCAGGGGCAAAGGAGAGACTGGGATCCCAGGAGGTCAATGTTACACAAACTTGCAGAAGATGTTGTTCTTCTTTGCAGGCACAGACTCTGCTTTTTGATGCAAGTAAGAATCACCCACCATAATTAGTCAAGGGAAGTTACTTGGGTCTTTTAAATGAGTCCTGTGCCCAGGGTACAAGGAGAAAAGGAGAGTCATGTTGTCTCATGACTAATTAAGTGAGGATGAAATCTGAACCATCTATATGCTATTTATTTAAAATGATTTGCTCAAGACCTACCCAGAATCCATCTCCTAGGGGAGATAGCTAGGAGCTGGGTGGAGACAATTTGGGCATTTGAAGAGCAGGAATGAATTGGACTGGCAAGCTGAGAATCCACCTGAGCCTGGAGTTGGCTGTGGCCAGTGGATGGACATCTGTTGTTTTTGTCTGTTCAGCACATCCGGAAATGCTCCTCTTCCATTCTGACCATGTGATTGGGATGGGGCTGCCAATCACAGTTTCTTACCCAATCACCTGGCCGCAGGGGTAGATACATGATCCAGACTCAGCCAATGATCGTGCCTTGTTTGCCTGGCCCCACTGATTTGTTGGAGCCACGTCCTTTGGCAATGAGAACAAAGGACATAGATGTTTTTCTGCTGTGCTGCTTGAAGGCTAAGGGGTGACTTCTCAGGCCTCCTGTCTCTATCACATGGCGCCGGCTGTCTGTAGAGGGGAACAGAATCAAACTGGGAGCAGCAGAAACGGAGCAAAAGCGGACAAAGAGTGTCAAGGTTCTAGTTCCAGTCTTGAGTCTCCTGGAGAATCTCTCATCCTTGTCCTTTGCATTTTAACTGTTTTCTTCTGCAATTTCAGGAGCCAATGGATTCCCCATCTGATTAACCTTGTTAGGCTACTGTTGGTTCCAGGTGAAAAAACTCTCACTAACACAGATAGGAACATCAAAAATCATATTTTGAGAGCATTTTCTTATAGGAAGCTGGGCAGCATGCAGTTTCCCAGCAGACCAAATCAGCCAAGTATAGAGGCGCAGGCTCAAGAGTCTCCAACACTTGACCTACCTCCTTTGGGTACCAATTCTAATTTTCCACTCTTTCGATTCCACCTTAGGTAAGGGGTGAATTATTCTCAGTTCGGTCTCATTCTCAGAGACTCAGCCTAGAAAACAACTCTCAGCACCTGGTAGCCAGGCCTCCAGTCAGTTTCACCAAAGGCCCAGCTGTTTCCATGAGAGGTAAAAGTTTTAAGGCCTGTTGGCTACATACCCCCCTGGAGCCACCAAAGGGACTGATTGAGTCGGGGGGAGGGGGACATTGCAAAGACTATTTCTGCTCCCACTTCAGCTGGAGCAGCCCTCCAAGCACTCGGTTACTTTATTCTATTGTTTTAAATTGAAATATTTAGTTGATGTATGTTAGTTTCAGGTGTACGACAGAAGGATTTGACATTTGCATACATTATGAAGTGACCACCATACTAACTCTACTAACCATCTGTCCCCATCAAAAGTGGGTACTTTATTGACCGCATTCCTTATGATCCAGGGCTTCCATGGTGGCTGAGACGGTAAAGAATCTGCCTGCAATATGGGAGACCTGGGTTTGAGCCTTGGGTCAGAAAGATCCCCTGGAGAAGGAAATGGCTACCCACTCCAGTATTCTTGCCTGGAAAATGCCATGCATGAGGAGCCTGGCGGGCTATAGTCCATGGGATCAGAGAGTCAGACACGACTGAGCAACCACTTTCACTTTCTTATGCTGTATATTACATCCTTGTGACTTATTTATTATATAATTAGAGGTTTGTATCTCTTAGTCTCCTTCACCTATTTCACCCACCTGCTACCCCCTTCCTTCTGGCAACCAGTGTTCTCCTCTGCCGGCCCCAATGTTCCCCTTTTTTTGGGGCACGTGGCACACAGGATTCTTGTTCCTGACCAGGGATGGAAGCTGTGTCCCCTGCAGTGGAACCATGGAGTCCTAACTGCTGTACCCCAAGTCTTTTTATATAATGGGTTTAACACACAATTTTTTGGGGAAACGTAGTCTAGCTGTGTAGAGAAGAGGAAAGGAAAACAGGCTTGCTACACAACCGGGCAGTTGGCTATAGAAAACATTTGCTGCTTTAGACGGCAGTCTTCCTCGCTGTCTTCCACGCTGAGAGATGACAGCAGGCTTGATCAGGGAGTGTGTGCACACATCAGGATTTCCCAGGAGAGGTGGTCTCAGTATGAGGACAGTGCAGAGGAGCGGGGAGAACACAGGATGGCATGAAGATGCAAGATATCATTGAAAAGTCACACACCTACTGTTCCATAAAGACAGTATTTTTTTTTTAATTTTAAAATTCTGCATCTGAAAACACAGTATGACAGAAAGCATCTATATACACCTGCAGTGTTTTTGGTATGATACAGTATTCAATACATCCACTGTTTTCTGCAAAAGATTTTGCTTTGTCAGACAGAAACAAACTTCCCTAGACAAAAAAATACAGCTAAGGCACAATTTTGTTATTTTTCTGCTAAATGAAAAGACAGAAAAGGTGCAAAAATGGGTGGGTAGTGCAATTGTTTCCGAGAATCACATTCTACCGTGAGGAAAAGCATTCGGATGATTGGAATTTGATTACTGGTCAATTTCAGATAGTTCAATAGCTCTTAAAATACTCCTTTAAATAAATAGCAAAATATCTACATCTTTCAGTGTGTGCCATTTGAATTCTCTCTTTTTTTAAAACTTTATTTACAGAGTCTCTCTTTTTTTAAAATCAATACATTACAAAATATTTCTGTACAGTTTTATGCATATTATGATCTATAACAAAATAGTTATTTTTAAAAACTATATCACCACATGTGTTTGAAAAACAATGAAAGGGACAGTAATAACTTATTGTGAGGCCTCTAAAAAAATACCCAAATGCTATTGACAATATAGTAATACCAAAAAAAGAGACAAAGGACGACAAAGACGATTGAGCTCCATTCCAGTGAATTTCCTGTGAAAACCCTGGGGTTGTCTTTGGCCTCCATCTGCCCTGGAGCGATGGCAGGGAAAAGGAGGGACTCTGAAAGCAGGGAGAGTGTGATCCCTTTGAGAACATGACCATCCACCGGGAATATTAAATTCTATCACTTTCCAGGCAGGAAGGACGAAGAGATAAATTGAGAAATTCTGCTGATTTACCCTTGAATGAAGTACATAAAGTCACCAAGTCTTCGGGGGAGGGGGAGGATTGGAAAGCCCACGTTGGCATCCTGCCAGTAATTAAACCAGCCTATCGACAGGGGCGTTATGCTCCAAGAGAGTGCTTTGGGAGTCGGCTGAGGTTTAGACGAGCACCCAAGCCTTCATTTTACCCATAGGAAAAATAGAAGGATATTTTTCTTCAAGACAACACATAGAAGCCATTTCTACCACATCTGCAAGCTACAGATTGGCAGCCCCTGGCTTAGGAGGTTGCTCCGAAAGCTTCAAGATGCTCTTTTCTCTTGGATGTTGGTAGAAATGGGAGAGAGAGGGTGGTCAGCTTTCCAAAAATAATTTTAAGGCCACATTTAAAAACGGAGAAACCTAAGGCTTCTGAAGGGGGTTGGTGGCGTGGAGGAAGGAGAGGAGAAAGGAGGCAAATGAGGAATGGAGAGGATGGAGTTAGGAACAGAGGTGGTAAGATGCAGAACCTGCTTTCCCGTGGGGCCTACTGTAGGCAGAGGTGGATGGAGTATTCCCAGCCAAGGGGAGGGGAAGAGAGAGGGCTTCCATTTCCCTGCCTGGGGCTTGGCAAGGACAGAGCCAACGACAATGTGAGGGGCAGACACAGGTGGCACACGGAAGCCCTCCTCAGTCTAAAGGGGTCTGTACAGTATCGTTTGCCAGGTTAAAAAAAAATAATAATACTTCTGAGAGAGACACAGACAGAGAGAGGGAGGGACACAGAGAGAGGATTTGCATAGATTATACATTCAGCTCTAGCAGATTTTGGACACCTTTATTCTTCTCCCTCCTCCCCCAAGGTAAACTTCTCATCAGACACATGAGGTAGCGCCTGTGGTTGACCCATGGGCAAAGTAAGGTAGGTGAGGCAAAAAGCAGAGAGGACCTCCCGTGAGCACGGCTTCCAAAGATGCTTCTGGACACATGGCAAGGTGGCCGCTACAACCCGGGATCTGGAGCGAGCAGGGCTGACACGCCAACCTCTCCCCATGAACAATCTCCTGGACATCTCCACCTGGTGTGATGGAATTCTGGAAGGTGGGGACTGGGCCAGTGTGGACCTCCTTGATGTCCAAGGGGCAGCTCTAGAGGTCAGCAAATCCTGTTTCATTTCCCCTTCAGTATAAACTGTCTTGAGATCAGGAGAGCTGAACAAGCCAGTTCTCATGGGACACTTCTCTGAGGGACCGTTTCTTCGGGATGGGAATGACTAGTAAGAAGCCCTCATTCCCTTCAGAATTCCACAGAAGCTGTTAATTTTGCCCCTCCCCAATGCTGGCTTTTCCCCCTCCACTAAGGCAACACCTCACCTCCTTTTAAACACCTCTCCATAGAGCAGGCAGTTCACAGGCTGAACTGTGGACCGAACCCTTTGCCTACACTCTGGTAAAAACAAAACTTGCAATGGTTTGAAAATCAGATTTCCTGTAAAAATATGGATTTTTGGCTTCTCTTACCAAATTAGATGGTTCTGCTGCACCATGCCTGTATTCTCACTCGCAACTTCACACTGGAGCTGAGACGCAGCCGTATTTTTTGTCTGTGCCAGGCGCACACTTGCAGACCACAGTCCCCGCCATTCCCTTTTGTCCGACACCAGCCGCTTCCTTCATCTGTGCTAGGTGTCCTGGACTGCATAGCCGCGGGCGACCCCTGCCAGAGAGTGTGGCTTTGACCTGGCAGGCCTTTGCCAACAGCTGTTTCTAGTATATCCCCCTTGGGTGCTGTGGAGGGAGCTTGGGTCCTGCAACCCCAGTGGACTGGACTATGAAAGGGGTCTTTGCTCAGGCCCCCACACCCAGCTGCTACCACTCCTCTCTTAGGGACCCTCTTGGCAAAGAGGTCAAGGTTCCAGCCAGGGTTCTCCTTGCACCTCCAAACTGGAGAACCAGAAGGAAGCACAGTCCCCCCAATCCAGGCCTGTGCCCAGAGCAGCTGTCACCTGCTCTTTTCGGGGAACTGACTCAAACCTCAGCTCCACTGGCATTTTGAAAGTTCAACAATGGCAAATGAAGGCAGAGTGACTCCCGGCCAGATCAGAAGGGCCTTTTTCCAAAGGGAGGAGCACACACATTTCTTAGAATGCGAGGGTCCTAGCAACCACTCTGCCCTCCTTGGAGACAGACTGCTTTGCGCTGGGGCTGGGAAGCAGGGCTCAGAGTTGTCTGCCTCCTGGGTGTGGCTTCTGCCTGACATCACAGGGGTGAGTGGGAAACTGGACAAAGTATCACAGCTTACTGGATGTATCCTTCTCCCCCAAACCCACATCCCACCTCTCAACACCCCTAAAGTCCAGGGACCGGTCAGAGACTCAGTCACACTCCTCTAAACTCTAAAAGGATTTCTAGGGGACCACGTTCTCAGGTTTTGAAACCCTCAGGCAGCCACAGCTCAAGGCTGCCTGACCAATGGCCTTGAATTAATAAATCATTCTCAGGTAGACAATAAAAATGAGTTAAACTATCTCCCCCGGGAAAAATCACCTTGGCTCAAATCATCCTGGGCTTTGCTTGAAATTCTCCCTTTTTCCCTTGAAGCCAAATGTAACATCTTCAGAGTGATTCTCTGGTTCAGGAACAGAAGATATTGAGGAACATCCTGTGTGACTGCTCAGCTTCCCAATTTCCTGGTAGTCAGCGGGGAGTGAGGCCCAGGCTGGGGACAGGAGGGGATCATCCCCAGAGTAATAAGCCAGCTCTGCCATTCGCCACATCTTCCCAATAGAACAGGAGTCAGCAACGTCAGGGTGCAGGAGGGGCCTCATTGAGGAGTCTGCAGGCCCATGCTGGCTATGGCAGGGCTCCCATAGCCACCCTAAGTGACCATAAGCCACCATAAGTGACATACAGAGTCCTAGTGGCCCTCCAGGAAGTGAAAGGCTGGCTTCCTGGGCAGCTTCCACAGGCTCAAAGAGTCCTTGGACAGAAGCAGAGGCTGAGGGCAGAGAGAGGATGTGCCATGGGCCTCTGGGCTCCCAGTGAGCTTGTAGAATCACATGGCAGTTATGTGGGCTTTCTGAGAAAGCCATGCCAGGCCCCTGCCCTTGGGTTCTCCTGGCCTGTCTGGCCACCCCCACCACCCTTTTCCTAAAATAGATCTCTTCTGCTCCCAAGCATGGAAGGAGCTTGCTTTCCCTCTGTCCTCTGGTCACAGGGAGGCCCATGGTTAGACTGGCTGTAGGAGGACGGTGATGGAGACACATGGACGGCCCAAGCTCTACAGCTGTATGAGAGTCCTGTTGTGTCCCTGTGCTGGGGGCCGGTGCTGGGGACCGCTCGGGAATTCCAACACCCCCAGAACTGGAGGGCTAACTGGGTGGTCCTCCACCCTGTGTAAAGAAAAGTGAGGCACCGATGTTCCCAAGGGCACCCCACTTTCAGCCCATGGACATTGCTGGTTGAAGCATTTCCCTCATGGTGTCCAACTCCCTTGCTTTCCACTGAGGACATGGAGGATGGAGGGCAGACAGACACCGAGAGGCAGACATAGGTAGATAGATAGATGGATACATAGAGAAAGCAGGAGGGAGACAGACAGGAGGGGCTGGGGGAACTAGAAGGGCAGGAGGGGCCTTTTGTGAATAAAGGCATCTTCAGTTAGTAAGATAACATAATCGACAAGCTGCAAAAACAGCACCTACTAATTAGTCATTGACTAAAACATATAAATAATAAATATCTAAAGTGTCCCTTCTCTGTATCCTCCATGGCCCACAGGACGTCCTGCCTTGCAGGGGTTGGGTGGGGTGAGTAGGAGGCAACAGCTAACAGTTCACTAGGAGCAATCGGCAGTACCTTCAAAGCCACACTGGAGAGAAACCCAATGAGGACTGGCTCTCCTGGGAAAGGACAGTGCACCCAGGGCTGGGACTTTTCCGAGGGAACCTTTGGGGGGGGCTGGGATCAGTGGAGGAGAGGGTTCTCAGGGAGGGACTCCTGGATGAGCGGGGCAACCCTCCAATGGGCACATGGCAAGGAAACCCTTTGGGTTTCTAGTAACTCAAGCAATTTGAATAATACTACTCTTTAGGTTTTAAACAACCAGATACTCAAAGCTTCCCACTTTCACACTGCATGTCAGGCGGGCCCGGTTGGCACCTCGGACAAGAAAGGCCATGAATTTAAAAACCAAATCTGAAATGCTTTTTCCTCGCTATGTAAAGTCTGTTCCATGTGGTTTGGTTGCTCCCAGCAGCACCGAAGACACATTTCACAAAGTTCCGAGTGCCCGACCTCAGAATGAAGGGCTCAGGCAGGTGAGGGGTATTGCTGTGCTGACCAGCTCAGGAGTTTTGCTCCCAGTGATCTCTATGAGGTTCACGGCCATGGTCCCCCAAAGTTCCCGCTGTCAAAGACCAGAGGGGTCATGGTCTTGGTCTCCTGGCCCATGAATGGCTGGGGGGCTGGGGGGCTAGCCTCAGACTCATGAGCATCACCCCGTTTCTGCCTCAAGAGAGGGTGGCCTAGAGCCCAGGACGTCTGGCAGTGACACTTTGGTTGGACTTTGGCCAAGTCATGTCACAAGGCTCTCTTGCTCATCTAGTTACTAAGGACTTTGGCCAAGTCATGTCACAAGGCTCTCTTGCTCATCTAGTTACTAAGGAGGATGGCTGAACCCAAGAAGAGTTGGGGGGCGGCTCAAAGCCACCCCCCCAAACCCCCGCCAAGACTACTGCCTCCCTGGGAAGGAGCCCACGAATGTGACTTTCATGTCCTGTCAAGGCTGGCACAAGGGTTTCCTGGCCCAGAGGAGCAGGGAGATGAGCTGAAGGGCAGGGCCAGAGATCAAACCCACCCCCTGGGTACTGCTTTCCAAACTAGCTTCTGCAGAGCCCTTGGGTTCTGAAGAGGTACCTTAGGCGATGCCCTTGGCAAAGGGACTGCCCGGCGGGCTGAGCTTTGACACAGAACCTCACACTCTCAGCTTCCACCCAAGCAGCCTGGATTTCATCCGTAGCTTGAACCTCCACCTATGACTCGGTAAAACAAATACTCTGCTGCTCAAAAGAAAAGTTTGGGAATCACTTGTCTGGGGGCAGGGTCATGTCACTGAGGGGGAAGACAAGGAACCTGTAGGACTCGGGGATCGACCAGAAGAGGTAAGACCACCACGGTGCTGGGACCAAGCCGTTGCTGTCCCCAGTAGCCAGCCTGCAGGGTGCAGCTGGTTGGCAGAACCTGCTTTGGCCTCCAAACCTTCCTTCTTCATCATCCTATGGCCAGGAGAGCCCCTCACAAAAGGCAGCCCCAGGGGTGGGAGATCAGGGTCTGGGTCCCACTGGCCATCTTGCTGCTTTCCCTCTGAGATCCGCTGGGGTCCCCACGCACCCAGTGCTACCTGAGCCGGCCGTCGGGTTTGACTGCCCCCAGCTCCGACTTGGGGTCGGGGCTGAAGGAGCTCCAGGCTGTCTGGCTGCAGGTCTGCATGACTGGGCAGGCGCTGGGGCCTGTGGCACAGATGTCCATGGCAGTCCACATCCCGCCCACCAGCGAGTCCAGCCAGCGCTCCAGCGTGGCACCCGCGGAGGCCGCGTTCCTCCGAGCCTGCTCCACGTGGGCGGGGTTGATGGGCAGGCTGAGGACGGGGTTCAGGCTCTGGAAGCTCTGCTCCATGTAGGCGCTGCGGAGGGGCCCACTGTGCAGCCTCAACGCCTCCTCTGAAAGCCAAAGGGAACAATGACATCAGGAGATGAGCCACAGACCGGTCACCTACTACTGCGTGCCTGGCACCATGCTGGGCACTGCACAGCACTGTCCAGTTCACGGGACAATCTCATGAGGAAGTCCTTTTAGAAATCCCACTGTACAGACAAAGAAACTGAGCCCACGAGGACATTCCTTCAAGAGGTGTGAGCCCACTTTGTGTAGGGCATGGGCCATTCATTTATCCATTCAGCATGTATTTATGGAGCCCCTACTAGAGTTCCTGTTGGCTCAGATGGTAAAGTGCCTGCCTGCAATGCAGAAGGCCCGGGTTCAATTCCTGGGTCAGGAAGATCCCCTGGAGAAGGAAATGGCAAACCACTCCAGTACTTTTGCCTGGAAAATCACATGGGCGGAGGAATCCGGTAGGCTACAGGCCATGGGGTTGCAAAGAGTCGGACACAACTGAGCAATTTCGCTTTCTTTTTACTGTAGTCCAGACAGTAATTCGTTCAACACATATTCACTAAACATCTGCTATCTGCAAGGCATTCATTTATTCGTTTATTTGATGCAGATATACTAAGTGTCAGGCTCTATTCTGTGGTAGAGCAAATAAGACAGTGAAGGAAGAATGATGTCGATAAAGAAACAAACAAATAAATTAGGTAATTCCCCAAACTGATAAGTGTCATGAAAGGAATTAATGGGGTGTGTTGAGTCAGAGCAGGGGGTTGATAAACTAAGGCCCTTGGGCCACATTTGGCCCACCACCTGTTGTTGCAAATAAGTTTTACTGGAACATGGCTATGCCCATTTGGACACATATTGTCTATGACTGTTACCACAGCACAGCTGAGGAGTTGTGACAGAAATTGCACATGGCCCACAAAGCTGAAAAATTTACTGTCTAGCCCTTTACAGTAAAAACGTTGCTGATTCCTGGGTTAGAGAGTGACAAAGTATTTATCTTAGATGAGATGGGCAGGGAAGGCCTCTCCAAGGTGGTGACATCTGATCTGCGTGCTGATGCACGTGGAGGAAGGGGCGACCCACAGATCCTGGAGTGATCTGAGTGCTGATGCACGTGGAGGAAGGGGCGACCCACAGATCCTGGAGTGATCTGAGTGCTGATGCACGTGGAGGAAGGGGCGACCCACAGATCCTGGAGTGATCTGAGTGCTGATGCACGTGGAGGAAGGGGCGACCCACAGATCCTGGAGTGATCTGAGTGCTGATGCACGTGGAGGAAGGGGCGACCCACAGATCCTGGAGTGATCTGAGTGCTGATGCACGTGGAGGAAGGGGCGACCCACAGATCCTGGAGTGATCTGAGTGCTGATGCACGTGGAGGAAGGGGCGACCCACAGATCCTGGAGTGATCTGAGTGCTGATGCACGTGGAGGAAGGGGCGACCCACAGATCCTGGAGTGATCTGAGTGCTGATGCACGTGGAGGAAGGGGCGACCCACAGATCCTGGAGTGATCTGAGTGCTGATGCACGTGGAGGAAGGGGCGACCCACAGATCCTGGAGTGATCTGAGTGCTGATGCACGTGGAGGAAGGGGCGACCCACAGATCCTGGAGTGATCTGAGTGCTGATGCACGTGGAGGAAGGGGCGACCCACAGATCCTGGAGTGATCTGAGTGCTGATGCACGTGGAGGAAGGGGCGACCCACAGATCCTGGAGTGATCTGAGTGCTGATGCACGTGGAGGAAGGGGCGACCCACAGATCCTGGAGTGATCTGAGTGCTGATGCACGTGGAGGAAGGGGCGACCCACAGATCCTGGAGTGATCTGAGTGCTGATGCACGTGGAGGAAGGGGCGACCCACAGATCCTGGAGTGATCTGAGTGCTGATGCACGTGGAGGAAGGGGCGACCCACAGATCCTGGAGTGATCTGAGTGCTGATGCACGTGGAGGAAGGGGCGACCCACAGATCCTGGAGTGATCTGAGTGCTGATGCACGTGGAGGAAGGGGCGACCCACAGATCCTGGAGTGATCTGAGTGCTGATGCACGTGGAGGAAGGGGCGACCCACAGATCCTGGAGTGATCTGAGTGCTGATGCACGTGGAGGAAGGGGCGACCCACAGATCCTGGAGTGATCTGAGTGCTGATGCACGTGGAGGAAGGGGCGACCCACAGATCCTGGAGTGATCTGAGTGCTGATTCACGTGGAGGAAGGGGCGACCCACAGATCCTGGAGTGATCTGAGTGCTGATTCACGTGGAGGAAGGGGCGACCCACAGATCCTGGAGTGATCTGAGTGCTGATTCACGTGGAGGAAGGGGCGACCCACAGATCCTGGAGTGATCTGAGTGCTGATTCACGTGGAGGAAGGGGCGACCCACAGATCCTGGAGTGATCTGAGTGCTGATTCACGTGGAGGAAGGGGCGACCCACAGATCCTGGCGTGATCTGAGTGCTGATTCACGTGGAGGAAGGGGCGACCCACAGACCCTGGCGTGATCTGAGTGCTGATTCATGTGGAGGAAGGAGTGACACACAGATCCTGGAGAAGAGAACTCTAAGTGTTGGGAACAGAAAGTATTCAGCCTCACTGAGCATCTTTCCCCAAATCACACAGGTAATGAGGGTTTGAACTGGGGTCTGTGGGTCTCAAAGCCTGGACAGCAGTCCTGCACTTGGCTGCGGGATGCCCACTGTGAGCTTTCCATAAGACAGGGATTTCTCCTTTGGTCCAAGTGTGGTGCACGGATGGACCACAGCACGGAGTCCTGGGGAGCCCAGCGCTTGGACCGGAGCTGGGTAGGTGGGAGGTCACTGGCTTCTGGAACAGCTCTGCCTTGCTGAGCACCAGGGCCTCAGGCCAGGGCATGGGCACCACAGCAAGGCTGCCTGCTTTGAATCCCCAGGTCCCACACACTAGGCATCTGACTTCTTCCTCATCAGTAAAAATGGGTAGAGAACTATTACCTGCCTCGTAGCTTTGTTTGTGATGATGTATGCTGACTCATGTGAGGTGCTTAAAATGCCGCCCAGCATATTCGAAGTACTCAGGAAAGTTTAGCTAGGACTATTACTACTGGCGTTATTAGAACACAACAGACACACACACACAACTATAGGACTGGTTTTTATCATCCCCAATTGTACAGATGAGGAAACAGAAGCAGCTATAGTTTAGATCTGGAGTTAAATCCAGGGCTGGAGCATGTCATTGTCATACACTGTGTTAGTAAACACAGTAAACAAGCTCATACATCTGCAGGAAGCTAAAACAGTGCTTTTCATTTTTATTTTATTTTTCCATCTGGGGGCTAGTCTTTTGCAGAGTCGGTTCCCCGACTGCAAAAATGGGGATACTTATCCTTCCAGCAATTAAACTCACAAGACTGGAATGAGGCTCGGGGAAAAGCCCATGTGCTTTGTAAAGTAACATACGAACAAGAGAGAACACTGACTGTTTCCCAGGGCTTAAAGATGGGGAAACAGAAAATATAGATATTTGGGCTGACAAAAAGAAGCTAGACATCTCTGTTTTGAGGAAGCTCCCACTCTTGGCTTATTTCATTGCTAATTACAAGAATATATTTTAAAGGAAGACTAGATCACGATTCTGGTAAGTCATGTTTTACCAGATCAGGTTTTGCTATAGCCGAGCTCACTGAGATTAGAAGAAACCTCTTTCTAAGACAATGCAGCATTCAGATGACAATGCTTCCTCTTTACTTGAAAGTGGCTGTCACTCTTGGAGACAGTCAGGACAACCTGGATAATCAGAAGGTTATTTTCTAATATGTGCAGTCCTAAGTGAGGAAGAAAGACAGTGTATATATGCCTGCACTTCAAAAAGCAATGAGAAACCTAGTTGAATTAAAAATATGCTTTTCCCTGAGGAAACCATAATTGACAAAGACTCATATACTCCAATTTTCATTGCAGCACAATTAACAATAAATGGCACCCCACTCCAGTATCCTTGCCTGGAGAATCCCATGGACGGAGGAGCCTGGTAGGCCACAGTCCACGGGGTCGCAAAGAGGCGGACACGACTGAGCGACTTCGCTTTCACTGCACTCACTTAAGACATGGAAACAACCTAGATGTCCATCGACAGATGAATGGATAAAGAAGCTGTGGTATATATATACATACAATGGAATATTAGCCATAAAAAGAAACACGTTTGAGTTAGTTCTAATGAGGTGGATGAACCTTGGAGCTGATCACACAGAGTGAAGTAAGTCAATGGAGAAGAACAAATAGCGTGTATTAATGCAAATGCATGGAATCTAGAAACGGGATCCTGATGAGCTTGTGTGCAGGGCAGCAGCAGAGGTGCAGACATAGAGAGCCGACTTCTGGACACAGAGGGCGGGACGAATGGAGAGAGCAGCATGGATATATGCACACCACCACCTGGAAAACACAGAGCCAGTGGGGATCTGCTGTATGACTCGGGGGCTCCAGCCAGGGCTCTGTGCCAACCCAGAGGGGTGGGACAGTGTGGGAGGTGGGACGGAGGCCCCAGAAGGAGGGGTCGCGTGAATACCCATGGCTGACTCGTGTTGATGTACGGCAGAAACCCACACCGTATTGTAAAGCAGTTATCCTTCAACTCAAAGTACATTTTGAAAAAAGAAAGGCGAAACAATATGCCTTGACGTATCCCGAGAAAACCATAATTCAAAAGGATACACGTACCCAGTGTTTATTGCGGCACCATTCACAATAGGCAGGATGTGGGAACAACCTAAATGTCCAACGACAGAGGAACGGATAAAGAGGATGTGGTGTGTGTATATATATATATACATATGTATAACTCAGCTACAAAAGAAAAAAAAGGGTCATTTGTAAAGATGGAGATGGACCTAGAGTCTCTTATACAGAGTGAAGTCAGTCAGCATGAGAAAAACAAATACTGTAATGCATATATGTGGAATCTAGGAAAAGGGTACAGATGAACCTATCTCCAGGGCAGGAACAGAGATGCAGGCATAGAGAATGGACATGCAGACACCAGGCGGGTGGGAAAGATAAAGTGAAAGGAAAAGTGAAAGTGAAACCACTCAGTCCTGTCCGACTCTTTAACCCCAAGGACTGTAGCCTACCACGCTCTTCCGTCCGTGGCATTTAAAGGTGGGACTAATTGGGAGATGATGATTGACATATATACATTACCATATGTAAAACAGATGGCTAGTGGGAACCTGCTATAAAGCACAGGAAGTTCAGGTTGGTTCTTTGTGATGACCTAGACAGGTGGGATGTGGGGGTGGTGGGTGGGAGGGAGGTCCCAGAGGGAGGGGATGTAGGTAGACTTATAGCTGATTCACTACACTGTACAGCAGAAACTAACACAACATTGAGAGCAATTATATTCCAGTAAAAACAACTGTACAAGAAAGTCATTCCTTCAGTTCCCAATGCCCCAGGAAGCTGGGGGGGCTGGACTCTGTGGTTCGGAGGCAGACAGGTGGGAGAAAGCAGCAAAGCATGCACGGAGCGCGTGTCCTGTCTTGCTATATTTAGCAGAGCCTCTCTTTTTCGAGTTCATTACTAAGTCTGGCTCTCGCCCATTTCTCCCTGATACCCACCACAGGGTGGGCAGCTCCTGCCCCCATCTCAGCAGAGACTGCGGAGAAGAGAAGCGGGAGATCGGGGAGACACCCGAACTGAGAAAAGGCAGGACTTGCACAGTGGAAAGAGCAATTAACAAACATTTGAACACTAGGAGTCAAATATTGTGGTTGGTGCAGAAAACCCTTATGAAAAATGAGGTTAACGTGGGAAATGCTATTACAGCATCAGCCCGCGCTGCTTGCCTCTCTAATTAAATTTCCCTCAATTCCACCTCATCAGATTTCTTGAGATTACCAGGGACGCATCAATAGCAAATTACTCTTGATGAATCATTTTACAAATTGCATTGCTCCCACCTCCTTGTTCCCTGACACCGGAACATCATTAACAGATATAACTACCAATAACAGGGGGGCTGCTCCCAGTGCGATAAAATGACCCCTGGCTCATCCTGGGCGTGGGCGGGGAGAGCCTTGTTGTCTTTAGAAACCCCAAGAGAAAAAGATAGGAAAAATCGGGACCCTGTGCATGGCCCTGGGCCACTTTACTGAGGTAGGATGGCTTCAGGGCTATTTTTGTTCTAGACGTATTGAAAGCAGAGAGGAGATGGTCACTTTCATGCCTCTCCTCTACGTCCGGCTTTGGGAACCCTTAGTGATGCTAAAAATGTGAGCCTCTTCAGGGTGACACCCACAGCCTCTTCAGCCTAAATGGGTGGGCTCTGGCCCAGCGAGTTCTGGAGGGGCTGTCTTTTGCCTATTTCGTGGGGCAGAGGAGAAGCAGACGTCCCTCTCCTGAAAACATGAGGTCCAGATCTTTCCGCTTGTTAGCACAGAAACTGGGCGGAAATTGACAGACTGCACATCGATACTCCCTTTTTAGGACTCCAAGCGCCCTTCCCCGTGTCTATGGCCCTCTCTCCTTGTGTCACTAGCTAAATGACACCCAGCCTAGAGCTCTTTTTAGCTAACAGAGACCGTGAAGCATTCTTTGCTTCCGGGTTTGTGATCGGTTAGATGGAGATGGAGAATTTCAAACACCCAGAGTACTAGAAATCCTGTTTTCTAGGAATCTGTGTTATGGAAGAATTTTCATGAGCGTATACTGGTCAAGAATATTCTTTACAGTGTTATCTGTAACAACAACAAGAAAAGAAGGTATGTGTCCACCAAGGTCGGGGACAGACTATGGATCCTAAACTCAAAGGAATACTAGGCAGCTGGTAGTTTTACATATATTGACTTGAAAGTGAAAAAAAGCAAGTTTCACTACAAAGTGTATCATTCCACTTTTCAAAAATGATAATATCTTTGTGATTTATTTTGTATTTGAAAGTGAAAGCCGCTCAGTCATGTCTGACTTTTTGTGACCCCATGGACTACACAGTCCATGGAATTCTCCAGGCCAGAATACTGGTGTGGGTAGCCTTTCCCTTCTCCAGGGGATCTTTCTGACCCAGGAATTGAACTGGGGTCTCCTGCATTGCAGGCGGATTCTTTACCAGCTGAACTACCAACACTGAGAAATGTCTAGAAGGATGCACACTGGACTCTTGGCAGTGGCCACTCCAGGGGGTGGCATTGAACAGGGAGGAAGACGTTGTGAATGCCTCCGTGCATGCTAAGTTGCTTCAGTTGTGTCCAACTCTGTGTGACTGTAGCCTGCCAAGCTCCTCTGTCCATGGGATTCTCCAGGCAAGAATACTGGAGTGGGTTACCATGCCCTCCTCCAGGGGATCTTCCCGCCCCAGGGGTTGAACCCATGTCTCCTACAGTACAGGTGAATTCTTTACTGCTGGGTCACTGGGGGATTGAGAAGATGGTCCTCATGATAAAAGAAAGAGGAAAGGAAGGGAAATAGTAAAATAAAAGAAACATTTTGGGGAAAAAAAGAAAAAAGGCAGATACACTAGGAGTTTGATATCTCTTCTCCAGGACCTACTCATCCTGAATTTCCTGTTAATAATGCCCATCATTTCTTCATAGCTTTCTACTGATACATGAATACTGAAATAACATATTGTTGGCTTGGCCAGTTTTTGAACTTTAAATATATGCACTGTAATTATTATATTAACACCCCCCCCAAAGTTATGTTCTAGACACTTGTCCAGATCAGCATGTGGAGTGGTTCCCTGCTGCATAGACTTTTGCTGTCAGAACAGACCACACTGATGGCCCATCAGATGGTGGACATCTGGATTGGTTCTGGTTTGCTGCTATTATGAACAACTCTGCTGTGTTTCTGCACAAGCCTCTACCTTGGGTGGAATGTCTGTGTGGTATGTATCTATGTTCAACTTTACCAGCAAATGCTAAAGCATTTTCCAAGCTCATTTTATTATGTGGCTCTCCCACCAGGACATACATCATTCTTCATTGTGTGTGAGCTCAGTTGTGCCCGACGCTTTGTGAGCCCCTCTGTCCATGGAATATTCCAGGCAAGAATATTGGAGTGGGTTGCCATTTACTTCTCCAGGGGGATCTTCCTGACCCAAGGATCGAACCCCCATCTCTTGTGTCTCCTGCCTTGGCAGGTGGGTTCTTTACCAACTGCATCACCTGGGAAGCTGGTGGCTTCCAGGACATGCATGGATGGCTATTATTCTCCAACTTGACCATCAAATAATGTTGTCTCAAACTTCAAACATGTCCTAACATAGTGGAATCTCTTTTTGATTTGAATTTGCATTTCTCTCATTACTCATGAGGCTGAACACCTTTTTATATGTGTGCATATATATTTTCTCACTCTTTTTTATTTCTTTTATATCAGAGATTGGCCCTTTTATATCAGAGATAGCAAATACTTTTGGCTCTGTGGGCAACCACTCAATGATGGCACTGTGGCCCCAAAGCAATCATAGTCAGCATGTAAATGAGTGTGACTGTGTTCCAATAAAACTTTATTTACAAAAACAGGGAGTGAGCTGGATTTGACCTGTGGCTTATAGTTTGCTCTGACTCAGGGAATTTCTAAATTTGAGTTCTTTTTATAGATTCAAATATGAGCACTTTTTAAAATGTGTGGCAAATATTTTCCTCTAGTATGTGATATGTCTCTTCACCCAGTGTATCATGTTTTTGATGAACAGAAATTCCTCTTTTAATTATTTTTATTTTAAACAGTAAACAAGATTTGCTGAAACTCAATATCAGCCTGGGTTTATTTCCCATCTGTTTCAAATATGATTAGGGCCTTCTGGAAGTCCAACGGGACAGCATCTAATAAATAGGTGTCTAATACAGAGAGACGACATCACCTCCATGTGCAGAGACAGGCAGAAAATTAGAAGGTTTGGTATGACAAATGAGCAGGAAAAAATCCTGAGAGGCGAGCACTGCTCTCAAAGGCGGCCCACATGCCCCACATCTGAGCGGCATCGCCCGCCCAGGTGGAGGACCCGGGAGGGCCTTTGCATTGGAATACTTGTCCCGCAGACACACTGGAAGTACTCACCTGGTTTGATGGGCTGCCTGTTTGAGAAGGTCAGAGGCGCAACGAGGAATTTGGTTTCTGCGACTGGCACCCAGTGGTGGAGAATTTTCACTGTCCAGACCCCAGGCCTCAGGGGCAAGTTCAAAGGGGGCTTGTAGTGGGTGAACTCGGCAGTGGACTCAATCAGGATGTCATAGGTAGCTGCGATGATGTTGACGGGATCCACCCAGATGACAGTCACAGTCACGTTGGGGCCCTTCCCCCATTTCTGCATGCCTACCGGCTCGTCCATGGGCCCCAGGAGACCCCCAAAGTTGCGGAAGAGACGCTCCTTGGCATCCCAGTCAGTGCCGACCTGAAACACAGGAGGGAATCTTGAAATCATTGGGCCTGAATGTGGGTGCTCCATCCCAGAAAGGCCTAGGATCCTGCTTTGGTTGTTGTTGTTTAGGCACAAAGTTGTGTCCAGCTCTTTTGTGAACTTATGGACCATAGCCTATTAGGCTCCTCTGTCCATGGAATTTCCCAGGCAAGAATACTGGAGTGGGTTGCCATTTCCTCCTCCAGGGATCTTCCCGAACTAGGGATCAAACCCATGTTTCCTGCATTGGCATGTGGATTCTCTACCAGAGAGCCACCAGGGAAGCCCAGGATTCTGCTTACTGGGCTTCATTTACCCATTTTACAGATGAGGAAACTGAGGCTACAGTTAAGTTACTTGCTCAGTAACTTAAGGCTGGACAGGCCTTAAGTTGGCAGGAGATCTGGGATTTGGATCTAGTCTGAAGGATTATGGGGCCTATGGTCCATTTCCTTTGGGCCTCCTGTGTCTGGTTCATGGTGTGCACGTGGAATGAATGAATGTCCACTTGCAGGCCAACCCAAGGAAACGTAACTCCTGCCACTCAACAAGTGCAGCTGATTTCCACTTTGGTCGTTGGCTTTCCAGATCACGTGCCTCTTTTTAGAGCAATCACTTTGAACAAGAGTGGAACTCAGGATTCGGAACTGCCCTGTCATAAGCTAGGAAAAAGGAGGGTCCCTCAGCATTGCCCATCATATGCAGGAGTTCAGATGGCTTTCCAAGGAAGAGACAGTTTTGGCTTCCCCAAAGCATCCTGAGCTGGATGCTATGGGAAGTGATGGTTGTATGATCCGTACTTCTTGCCAGTCAGTGGGGTGTGTGTGTATGGCTCTGACCCCAGAAATCTGCTCTTGGCTTCCATCTTTCCCCTTCTGGGGACTCCAATTTATTCTCCACCCAGTATCCAGAATAACCTAGTGAACGGCCTCTCACTGCTCAAATCCCTGTGACTGAATTCTGGTGTCCCCCTGCTGAATTCTGGTGTCCAGCACTGCTTGGTACACAGTCAATGCTCCATTAATCACCTAGTGAATGCATGCATGAATAACTTGGGAAAAAAAATGAACTAACGACATAGATCCTTGATACTGAGCTCTGTTACTATTTCAAGTCAGATGAAATCTGGGGGTCTTCTCTCCCCCAGGAGGTTTAGTATAATGTTCTGAAGTTGCAGCGTGTGGCCACATGGCAGCAGGCGATGAGCACTCTATGAAGTCTGTACTGCTTCTGTGGTCCTTCCACGAGCAGCATCTCTGGGGTGTGTGTGTGTGTCTGTGTGTGCGCGTGTGTGTATGCATGCGAGGTGAGGAGGTGGTGCAGGTGTGAGTAAACATGTCTACACCTTGAGCAGACTTCACACATGCCGTGCAAACACGAGCTGGTTTATGTTTTCATTGTTTCTGCCATGAGTTACTATACCCATCCCAAAGACACAGGGCTCCGAGGCTAATATTTATTCAGAGCTGCTGGTGTTCCAGGTCTACTGCTAAGGGCATAGGGGCATTGATTCAGCTAACATCCCCTCCTCCATCAAGGGAGCACCCTTGATCTCATTGTCACTTCACACCGGAGGAAATGCCCTGAGGTTCAGATCAGTCGGATGAGTTGCTCTGGTCAGTAAGAGGGACCCAGGGAGTCTGGACCCAGAGGCTGGGCTCTTATTCATTCTTCTGTGGATTGCCTCCTATTCACTCACCCATTCATTCATTCATTTATCCAACACAGATGTGTCGGGCAACTACCACCTACCAGGCGTGGTTGTAATACACAATCGCAGGCCCACAGCCTGCTTCAAGTTTCCGTCTTTGGGCCGAGACTGACCTTGAGGAGCTGTCCTCAGGGCAGCAGAGGGAGTCATAGATAGTAACAGCTGATCTCTCAGAGGACGAGCGGGGATTGCTCCTCCTGAGGACCCCTGGAGCCAGCACAGTGGCTGGAATACAGGAGGAGTGAGAACAACACTGTCTATTGAGGGAATAAATGATTGAGTAAGCAGGATACAAGCCAGGCACCAATGTCACAGAGATTTTTCTAGAGATGTCCCATTCTGCGACTTCCCTCCATACAATCCTTTCCAGTTCCTTCCCGTTGTTCATTACTCCAGTCTCTCCTGTCCTGACCTGCAAGTTCTGGTCCTTTCTGATCCAACTCTAGCCTCATCTACATCCCTCTCTCCTCCTCCACTCCCCCCTGTCCAGGCCACCCTGGAAACTCTCAGCACGTCTGCCAGAAGGGCTTTCTCACCCCCTGATCTTGTGTCTGTGCCTGGCTCTCTCTCGGGCTGGGTCTTCTCTCCTTCTTCACTCTCCGCCTGGCCAGCTCATTATCCAGCTCTCAGCCCAGGTGTCACCACTCCTGAGAAGCCTGCCTTGCTTACAGGCACCCCTGACATTCTTGTCTAAGCTTAGCTTTTAATTTGTATAGTTATTTAGTGGAGTATCACATTCTAATTGACATGCCTCTCTGCATGGCTCAAAACTGTCAACTGCATGAAGGCAGGGACCACATCTAGCTTGTTCACCAAAATATCACTAGTGTCTAAAACAATGCTGAGCACACAGTACTCACTCAAGCACACTCAATCTCTCTCTGTCAAACCATCCATCATCTATCTACGTCATGAATGATTAGGGGCTGAGCATATGGGCAAAAAGATTAATGATCACAAAACTCCTTTGGGGTCCTACTTAACAGAGAGATTTATGACCAATTAGGGGACTATCCCCCAAAGAAATGGGGGTGAATAATTCTCTTAAGTTTGAGTTTTATAACCAAGTAACCCAGGTGGAAGAGCTGTATAGCAGCTGACAGTGGGAAACTTGAATTTGTCCTAAATCTAGGAGAGGAGAAGGAGGAAGTCAGCTGCCGTCTTCAGCACAAGGGGAGGTGGGGCTGCCCAGGAGGGGTCCCATTGCTATCACATGTCTGTGGCTCAAGACCTCACCTGACCTCACTGTGGAAGTCCACTGCCATTCACCATCAAGTGATCAATTACTCAAATTTAAGTATGTTTTGAGGATCAAGCTCAATATATTGCTCCCCAGCTTCAAGCCCACCAAGACTTCTTTCCCACTGCACCTAAAATGCAATTCAAACTTCTTTCCAAACCTGTGAAACCCCTCATGATCTGTTCCCTGTCCTCCCGAGACCTTCCTCCTGCTCACTGGCCATGCCAAGCTCCTTCCTGGGGCCTCAGGACCTTTGCACATGCTCTTCTCTTGGATGATCCCAGAGTGTTCCAGATCTTCCCACCGCTGACTGCTTTACAGGTTTCAACTCTGAAGTTATCTCATTAGAAATGCCTTCCTGAATGACTCGCTCCATCAACGTGTAACCCAGCAAGACCCTTTGGGGCCTCCTCAGGACAGATCCCCTAGGTCCTTCACCTGCCTCTTGTCTGTAATGAAAACTTTAGCCTCCAAGGCCTTCTTCAAGTTGTAAAGAATGAATTTAATCAGAGGTGTGAGAAAATGCAGAAAGAAAGGAAAACAGTCAAGTGAGACAAAATAATAATCGTTTAGCCATTAAATGAAGTCGAGGATCTTTTAGTTCCTCCTCAAGGACAATAGATAATATTTTGAGCTATAACCTCGAGCCTTTTCGCAGATACTGAAATCCCCAGCAGGTGGAAGAAGTTAACTGTATGTTGCCCATAAGCAGAGAGAGCCCAGAACCGTTGGAACCAGGTTGATGATGCTGACTCCTGATTACCTCACCACCAACCAATCAGAAGAACATCCACGAGCCGGTCATGCACCCCACAAGTGCCCTCCCTCACCCTGTCTTTAAAAAACTTTCCCTGAAAGCTATCAGGTAGTTTGGACCTTTTGAACACTAGCTGCCTGGTCTCCTTGCTTGGCACCGGCAGGAAACATCACACTTTTCCTTCACCACAACCCTATGTCAATAGACTAAGCTTTACTGAGTGCGGGCGAGTGGACCCAAGTTTGTTTTGGTAACAGAAAGCTGTCCCACCAGCCTGTCAAACCCTCAGGAAACATGGATGGAGTCTTATTTTCTTTATAATCCTTGTCATTAACTGGAATACTTTGGCTCACTTATTTGCTCAATTGCTGGCTGGCTGCCCCAGTAAACAGCAGTGCCACAACAACAAGGATCTGGTCTGTTCAGTTCACCACTGCCCCTCCCACCCTCGCACATCATAGGCACTCGGGGGCTGCCTGCTGAAGGAAGGAGCATCCTTCCTCTATGCCGTGAGCATGGGACTCCCAGGGACGGAGTGTGCGAACCAGGCCCTATGCAAAGCCCCAGGACCGTGTGACCCGATGGAGATTCTCAGCAGCCCACAAAGTGGCCCTGTACTTCATTCCCTCCTTCTAGTTCAATTTTACACCGTTCACCTTAAAGCCAAGAAAAAAACTTCATGACACCAGTTCCAAGGTTCCCTGCACCCCACGCTGTTCCTCTGCCAGAGATCCGGGTGGCTCCCACACCCAGGGCACCAGAGCTACAGCACAGGCCCTAACTAATCACCAGTCATGGAGAGGCCAACATCTGTCACTGCCAGGAGTGCCCAGTTACCCACCGGCAGGCTGATAAACAGGGAGAGCCCAGTGACCAGGCATCCATCTCCTTAATGGGACATTAATGTCTTCAATCGGCTGCTTGGGCCCCCAGCACAGAATCCAACTGGGGCAGCATCTAATTGCTCCTTGACACCAGTAATTTATGAAGTGGGCTCCCACGGAGCTCGGATCCAGCCAATCCCTTTGGAGCCTTCATTGAAAATGGTGGCTTGGGGTTTCCCTGGTGGTCCAGTGGTTAAGAACCTGCCTTGCAATGCAGGAAGGTGAAGACCCCACATTGCAATGGAGCAACTCAGCCCGTGAGCCTCAACTACTGAGCTGGTGCTCCAGAGCCCCTGAGCCTCAGCTACTGAAGCCCGTGTGTGTCCTAGGGGCCCTGCTCTGCAACAGGACAAGCCTCCACAATGAGAAGCCTGAACACTGCAACAAAAAGACCCGCTACAGCTAAATAAACACATGAATCTTTTAAAAGAAAGAAAATGGGGACCTAGTAAGAAATTTCCACCCCTGCCGGTGTGGTGCCCATCCACTCAGGCCTAGGTTGGCCAGGCAGGGCCACAGGGGCTGGTAAATGTAAGCAGGTCAGATGATTCCCCCCACCCCACTCCCAGCCCCTAAGATTCTCCATATCCTATGGTCAGGCTCTTTACCCCTAACCCAGCAGCCAGATTCACTGGGAATGCTGAACTCCAGGGATGACCACCTCTTTAGCTACTTGCTGACATGCAGAAGGCAGAAATCAGGTGCT
This sequence comes from Oreotragus oreotragus, assembly GCA_006410675.1. Taxonomy (NCBI): domain Eukaryota; kingdom Metazoa; phylum Chordata; class Mammalia; order Artiodactyla; family Bovidae; genus Oreotragus; species Oreotragus oreotragus. The sequence goes on along the minus strand of SJYX01004279.1, from coordinate 49,364 downwards.
GGAGTTTTGTGTGGGCAACACTCACCAAGCTTGGTCATGCCTCCCCTTCCCACCAGCATCACTACCCAAGCACATACACTCACTCATTCAGAAATGCTATTTGCATCTACAAAGGCTGTGTCCTCTTCTGTGTGCTGAGGATACAGCAGTAAGTGCTACAGTCTGCTCTCTTGCAGACAATCACCAAGTGATCAGAGAAATCTGCTTTCTCATCTGAGAGGATAAACGCTAAGAAACATAAAATAGGGACAGAAGTGGGTGAGCATGGAAGGCTTCTCTGAAGGTGCACCATTTGATTTAAGATCAGAATGACCACAGGAAAAAGGTGAAAACCTGGGGGAAAGTATTCTGGGCAGGAGGATCTGCATGTGGCAAGCTTGAGGCAGGAAAGAACTTGGAATGTGCATAAAGATGCAAGAAGTGTGAGTGGGAAAAAGAGTGGGTCCTGGGTGAGACCAGAGAAGCAGACAGAGGCCAGATTATGTAGTGCCTTTCAGGTCTCAAGATGGTGTTGATGTTACAAGGAGGTGCTAGATGAATCCATCTCCCAAGGTAGAAAAATAACTGAAAGCCGATGCAGTCCTGGGAGGTAGAAACTGTGTTCCATGGATCCATGCATCCATGCATTAGACCATCTGTCCATCTACTGACACCTCTGTCCAATCCTCTACACATGCATGCATCCAACACTCATCCATTCAATGACTGATCTGGTGATGACTCTGAGTTAAACCCTATTCTAGGAACTGGGGAGACAAAAGCACAATTAAGCATAGGATTTGTGGCCTAAGTGACCTGGATTCAGTGTTGAGCTCTTCTGCTTCCTAGCTGTGATCCAGAAAGTTATTGACTCCCCATAGGCTTCAGTTCTCCAATCTGTAAGATGGGTCTAGTGCCACAACTTCATTAGGAAACTGGCTTGTTATTGGTTTATTACTGACACAGGATTAGAAGGAATCAACTAATTAGGGTAAAAATGAAAAGGAATAGAAGTCTATGAGAAAGATATACCAAGGCTCCAGGTTGGTGGGTGCACTGATATGCACCACCGTGGACCTTCTCCAGGCACAGGGCGAGCTGATCTTTGGGGTCCTTCAAGGCATCTTCTCCTCTAGCAGCCAGATTCACTGGGAATGCTGAACTCCAGGGATGACCACCTCTTTAGCTACTTGCTGACATGCAGAAGGCAGAAATCAGGTGCTGGAGTTTTGTGTGGGCAACACTCACCAAGCTTGGTCATGCCTCCCCTTCCCACCAGCATCACTACCCAAGCACATACACTCACTCATTCAGAAATGCTATTTGCATCTACAAAGGCTGTGTCCTCTTCTGTGTGCTGAGGATACAGCAGTAAGTGCTACAGTCTGCTCTCTTGCAGACAATCACCAAGTGATCAGAGAAATCTGCTTTCTCATCTGAGAGGATAAACGCTAAGAAACATAAAATAGGGACAGAAGTGGGTGAGCATGGAAGGCTTCTCTGAAGGTGCACCATTTGATTTAAGATCAGAATGACCACAGGAAAAAGGTGAAAACCTGGGGGAAAGTATTCTGGGCAGGAGGATCTGCATGTGGCAAGCTTGAGGCAGGAAAGAACTTGGAATGTGCATAAAGATGCAAGAAGTGTGAGTGGGAAAAAGAGTGGGTCCTGGGTGAGACCAGAGAAGCAGACAGAGGCCAGATTATGTAGTGCCTTTCAGGTCTCAAGATGGTGTTGATGTTACAAGGAGGTGCTAGATGAATCCATCTCCCAAGGCAGAAAAATAACTGAAAGCCGATGCAGTCCTGGGAGGTAGAAACTGTGTTCCATGGATCCATGCATCCATGCATTAGACCATCTGTCCATCTACTGACACCTCTGTCCAATCCTCTACACATGCATGCATCCAACACTCATCCATTCAATGACTGATCTGGTGATGACTCTGAGTTAAACCCTATTCTAGGAACTGGGGAGACAAAAGCACAATTAAGCATAGGATTTGTGGCCTAAGTGACCTGGATTCAGTGTTGAGCTCTTCTGCTTCCTAGCTGTGATCCAGAAAGTTATTGACTCCCCATAGGCTTCAGTTCTCCAATCTGTAAGATGGGTCTAGTGCCACAACTTCATTAGGAAACTGGCTTGTTATTGGTTTATTACTGACACAGGATTAGAAGGAATCAACTAATTAGGGTAAAAATGAAAAGGAATAGAAGTCTATGAGAAAGATATACCAAGGCTCCAGGTTGGTGGGTGCACTGATATGCACCACCGTGGACCTTCTCCAGGCACAGGGCGAGCTGATCTTTGGGGTCCTTCAAGGCATCTTCTCCTCCATTTCCAGCTACAAGTGTCAGAGCAGGAATAGAACCCAGCAACAGTGTGGCTAGAGGCAATGTTGTGAGAGAATCTTTGGCCTCCTACCTCGGAAAACTGAAGCCTCCCAAAGTCGCTGGGTGGGCTGGCAATCTTGAAGACTTTCTTCGGCATCACCCACGTCTCCAGGGTCTCGAGTTTGCTCACGGCCAGATTTGTAGCATGATGCTTGATCAGAAAGCCCTGGAAACGGTCAGCAAGGAAGTAGAGGTGGACAGAGGCTGGGTGGCCCATTGGATAGTACCTGAAAAACACACACAGGCTCACGCGAGCTCATGGGTCAGGACTGGATGTGTGTCGGTCACAATGGGGCTCCTTACCCATCATGCTGATCCTGTTCCTAAGATAACCCCCACTTTATACAAAGCTCACCGTATTCCTGAAGGCTGTTCCCATGTTTCTAGGATCTCAATAACTATTAACAATAACTTTTCTGCTGATCATAAGTGTAAAGCCTACTGACTGGATGAAAGCACAATTATGAAAATAAAAATGGCTACTTTGGATGCTTCTTCCAAGCTGCTGTCGTTCAGTTGCTAACAACTAAAAGTTGTGTCCAACTCTTTGCAACCCCATGGACTGCAGCATGCAGGCTTCCCTGTCCTCCACTATCTCCCAGAGTTTGCTCAAGTTCATGTCCATTGAGTCAGTGATGCTCTGACTATCTCATCCTCTGCTGCCCCGTTGTCCTATTGCCTTCAGTCTTCCCCAGCATCAGGGATAGATGATGTCAATTCACAGATATATTCAGTGATCCTCTGGTGCTGGGTACTGAAAAGCGACAATGGTGTGCAAACAATGTCATCATGACATATTTCCTTTCAGCCTTATTTTCTATGCACATATTTACATAAATTCTCCATAGCTGGGATCATAATATATACACTGGCTCTATCCTGGTTTTGCTTCATAGTGTTTCCTGATCATTATCACGTCTTTGAATAGTCTCTGAAAACATGATTTTTGTGTGTGTGTGTTTATACATTATTCCAGTGGATGTAATACCGTGACATGGAACTATAATACCAAAATATGGTTTTATAAACAGAGAAAGTTCCCCATCATTGAGTGTTCAACTTGTTTCTATTTTTTTTTTTTTTTCCCTTCTAAACAATGCTGCGGTAAGCATCCTTGAGCAAAAGTGTTTTGGGAAACATCTTTCTCCCTCTCTAATCTGCAAGAGGCTCTTGATGTCTGTTGTGTAAGTTTATCAGAAAGGTTGTTCCAGTTTACACTCTCACCGTCCTTTTCACCAATGCACTGGGTACGATGCTTAAAAAGTATTGCCAATCTGAGATAAACACATACATAGACAAATAGCATGTTTTAAGATGCAGGTCTTTGATCCACAAAGGGGCTGAAAGGAGCAGGGAAGCTAAACAGATGCCCGGAGGAGGGAGGAGAGCAGACAGAGAAGGAGGACGAGAGTGGACAAGCCTAGGTCTTTGTCCTTCCTGGCTCTAAAATGAGAAGCTGCCGGCTTCTGCACTGTGTGGGGTGCAGGGCACTCGGAGGATGCTTGTGGTTCCAGCATTCCACAAATCACTGTCCCGCTCACTGCTTTCCCTCTGGTCCTGCCCTGGAGTTTAAGTCTTTATGTCTGATTATAACAGGGAAGCTGCCTTCCGGTGTTATGCGTCTGCTGAAATCACTGCCTTGTTATCAGGTGCCTCCGGGGCTCTGAGCAAAACAACCTGCCCCGTCTTCAGACTGCTCACCGCACAATCTCGGCCGTCGCAGGTCCACTTGGGTCTGGACTTTGGAAGCAGAAAACCCTCCTTGTGCTGCAGAACTTGCTGCCATGATGGAATATTCTACAGCTGCACCATCCAGCCCAGTAACCCTAACCACTGCTGATGACGGAGCTCTTGACATACGGCTGGTGTGGCTGAGGGAGCGCATTTTAAATCTGAGTTAATTTAAACTTAAATGTCTCCTTGTGGAGACAGCATAGATGGTGCTGTGAACGTGTCCTGGGGTTGCCTGCACTGATGTCCCCAAATTGTCACTTCTTCTGTCTCTTTCCCAGGTGACTTGGTGGGTTTCCTTGCACCAGTGAGGTGAGTCTATTTCCCCTTCTCAAATCTGCTTTGGCCAGCAGGGGATGAGGTATCATGCCAGTTCTGAGCCAGGACCCCAGGTGGCCTTGCACATTTTCCATCCCTTCTCTTGCTCCTCTGTGATCACTGTGAGAGCACAGGTGGGCTAACAAGCGGGAAGGTGAGATGTTTGGAGCAGAACTGAGCCACCCCAGGCATCCAAGCTGAAGCCATCCTAGACTCACCAACAACTCCCAGCCAAGAGCAACAGAGCCTCCCTCCTGGCCCGCCCCGGCTACAGAAGCGGGAGAGATGCCAGCAGAGCCCACGAACACTGCTCAGCTCACCTGCAAGCTTGAAGGCTCTGTAAATGCTTATCGATTCAAAACCCCGACTTGGGGCTAGGTTGTCATGTGACATTACTGCAATGGACAAATAATACACGGTCAGGGCTCATTCTGTAAGCTGGGTGGACTAGCGAAAGTTGAAGAAAAGCAGCAGAAATGACTACCACGGAAGTCAAAAGCAGCAAGTGTTTCCCGAAGGGGGCAGTCAGTTGTACCGGATGCTGCTAAGGGGTCAGGTAAATAAGCCATGGCCAAGAAATCCAGGAATTAACCTTGCATTGCTTGTGTTCCTTCTTCCAAGAAGTCCTGTTTTCTCCACCTGAATCCGTTCTCTACGGTCCTATGCATGGCCAGCATCCTGGTCCAAACCACCATCGTGTCTTACCTGGGCCTTTGCTGGAGCTGCCTTACTTATCTTCCTCCTCCTTTTGTCTGCTGTAGCGGATTCTCAGAGTAGCCATATCTGTCATCCCTTCCTTAAATACAAGGGGCTCTGCTTATGCTTGGATAGAACCCAACCTCCTTACCTGGTCTACAAGGTCCTGCCTCTTTCTCTAGCCTCATTTTGTTTCACTTTGTCCCAATTCACCACCTTCTAGCCGCGTGGACCTTATTTTCGAGTCTTGAACACCCTAAGCTCATTTCTAGCCCAGCGCCTTTGCACAGGACATTCTCTCTGCTGAGGATGCTCTTTTCCTCTACTGATCGTATGGTGGGCTCTGTTTTATCTTTTTGGCTAAATGTTACCATCTCAGAGAGATCTTCCTTGACTGCTGACTCTTAAGTCACCAACTCACTGCTGTTACTTGAGCTTATCCTCACTCTGCAGAGCATTTATCTTTAGAGACGTTTGTTCTTGTTGCTGTGAGCTAGGGTACTGCCTGTCTTCATACTAGAATGGGAGGACCTTGAGCTTGGGGCCTGGTCTGTCTGGGTCATGGCTGAGTGCCCAGTGCCTAACACAGAGCCTGCCACATGATAGACGCTCAATCGATACTTTAGGTTTGACTGAAGATTCTAGAAGGATGTTCTCTTGAACCCTTTGCTTCTAAGATACATCTAGGGAACCTGCAACCAGCACTGAACACAAAGTCCATTGGTACCTCCTCTAGACTGTATATGGTAGTTAAGTAACTAAAGCTGAGAAGAGAGTTGTAACTAGATGCAGTAGAAGATGCCAGATGCAACACGGCAGATAGAACCTAAACAACGCCTCTGGTGCATTTGCTTGGCCCAAAGGTGTTTTTATTTCTTATTTAAATGAGGTGGGCATTAAAAAATTTGGGAAGCTCACACAAAAATGTGGATTTCTAATTTGTCTGAAAAAATCAGGAGATGTGATTGACAGCTCCAAGTGTACATTCCCACAGGGCAAGGATGTGCTGGAATTCAGCACCGGGACCCCGGGGGCCCCTGGTCCATAGGATCAGTCCATCCTTGGCTAAGGACACATGCTTCCTTCCTGGCCCTAGATCACATTTGAATTTGAGGACCCATAATAAAACACTGACATCCTTATCTCTGAAAGGGACTCTCAAGCAAATTTTCATTTTCTTGCTCTCTCCATCTGCCATTTTGAAATTTTCTGCAATGAATAAATGTTATCTTCTAATGAGAAAAAAAAATCGGTAAACATTTTTTTTATGAAACAGTATACTATAGACTAGAAAGCCACAATCTACATGAAATGTCCAGAGAAAATGAGATTTTTGAAATAAAGTTTCTACTTTCTTCCCCAGATAGCTCTGAGGTATGAATTTACTCTCTTTTGCCTTTTGGGATAAGGGTCCTTTGTCCTGATTTATTTTTAGGCTTGTATTAATAAATGTATTGGCTTTGCCCACAGCAAGGCACAAGGGTTCCATTATAAAAAAAAAAATGAAGTAGAAGCCAAAGAATTCCAGGCCTGAGGCAACTTGATGGCTTGCTTAATCCCAAAACAAATAGCAGACGAAAATTTCAGCAATCATAAATCACTTGGAGGTGTCTTTCAAAATTTCATCTAAGATTATTTACCTTACAAATGCTATGAAACCTGGGATTAAAACTACTCTGGAAACGATATTTGCCTTCCAAGCATCAGGTACTGTGTCATCTACTGGGGCCATATACTGTGGCTCCTGCGACAGGGATTCTGCCCCTGGACTAGCAGGGAGGAAAAGGCACTCACTGATGACCTTGATCTCACTGATGACCTTGACCTGAGGCACTGCTGTTACTAGCAATGGGAGTGTTAAAGGAAAATCTGCTTTCAAATGAGGAAAGGTGGGGGGTGGGCTATTGGGGGAGCTTTTAGCCAGCTTCACAGAGGAAATGGCACCTGAGATGACCCTGGAAGCCTCAGAAAAGGTAGATTGAGTGGGGGCAGTCATCAAAGGACAGCACAGAGGAACTGATAGACAATTCACATGACCAGTGATGGAGCAAGTAGCTCACACAGCTGCAGCTTAAGAATATTGGCAACTAAGATACCAACAATGGCATAAACATTTACTAAAGCACTTCATATATAAAATACTGTTAAAATGGCGATAATGATAATAATAATACATGACTAATAAAGTAGTTTTAGAGGATTATCCCCTTTAAAACTAACAACACCTTATGCTGTAAGGCTTATTATTATTCTCATTTTACAGATGAGGAAACTGAGGCTCAGGGAGGTTCAAGACTTGTCCAAGGTCAATAGCTAGTAAGAGTGGAGTTCAAACAGTAGTTTCTGGATTTCTAATCCATTCTGGTCTTCTTTTAAACTAAATCAGGACCTGCAGGTAGAGGAGAGAGAAGGCTGAGGGGGAAATTGTTGCAGGCATGTGGAAACCCAGCTGATCCGCATGGGGTCCCAGTCAGGAAAACCTTCCATGTTTTCAGAGTTTTGTAGGACAAATAGTTCCTTTCCTGTCCCCCTTCTGTTCTTGAGAGGAACGAAGAGCAGGGCAACGAGGGACACACAGAAGGCTCAGAAGGGAAAGACTGATGTTAATAATGCTTTGTTGTTTAAAAAGGAAGGTGGGAGGAGGCAGAGGCAGAACAAGAAAGAGAAGGAGAGAGATTGGAGGCACTTCTGGGAGTCCATCCTCAGGAAATAATCAGAAAGGAGAATGAAAAAAAAAAGGCTTTCTGCAAAAGATATTCATCAGAACAATGGCAACAGGAAAGGGCTGGATTAAGCAAACTCTGGAATTTCTACTCAATGGAATACCAGCAGCATTAAAAAGGGGCATTATCATTATGGAAAGCTGCAGAGGAGCAAGGAGAGGAGGGGCTAATATTACAATGCTGAGCGAAACAAACAGGACACGTAATCCTTGCAATTATGAAATATCTGCAATGCATATTGCTGAAGAGGAAGAGAAGCAGCCCCAAATTAAAAGGGTTTGTTAGGCTTAGGGAAAGACAGGGGAGGTAGGGGTGATGTTGAATCCTTTCCCCACCTTCCCTCTTCTTTCCAAATATTCTAGAACTTTCTTTCCTGAAGTATCAACTAGTACCCACCAGTGGTAGATGAGATGATTCTAAAGGTTACGTGAACATTTTAAATAATGGTTCTGCCTTCCATGATGTTACTGGTTATGTTCTCAGGTCTGACAAAGATAGTACGGTCGTGTTTTAAGACGGAGTCAATTTTCAGAGACCCATGAAATGTTTATGGGATTTGCTTCAATCAAACTGATCTGGGAGGAGGGGGAAGTGGGGTGAAGGCAGAGATGAAACTGCACTGGCTGGGAGCTGGTAATCACTACAGCTGGCGATGGGAGATGGGATTTCATTTTTCTCTCCATTTAGTATATATCTGACATTTTCTAAAACAAAAAGTAAAAAAAAAAAAAAAGTTCTGTATTTTCATGATTACTTTCCATTTGAAACAAACAGAACTATCTAATCTAGTGCATAAAGCTTTCTTCTAAAATAGGTATATTTAGCATAAAGAGTAAGTCCACAGAAAGACAGGCCTTCCCTGGTGGTCCAGTGGTTAAGATTCCATGCTCCCAATGAGGGGGCTTGGGTTTGATCCCTGGTGGAACTAGATCCTGCGTGTGTGTGTGTGTGTGTGTGTGTGTCGCTCAGTCGTGTCCAACTCTTTGTGACCCCATGTACTGTACCCCACCAGGCTCTTCTATCCATGGAATTCTCCAGGCAAGAATACTGGAGCGGGTAGCCATTTCCTTTTCCAGGGGATCTTCCCAACCCAGGGAGCGGATCTGCATTGAAGGCAGATTCTTTACTGTCTGAGCCACCAGGGAAGCCCACATCCCACATGCCACCATTGAAGGATAATGCATGCCGCAGCTAGCGCCTGGTAGAGCCAAATAAATACTTTTTGTTTTTTTTAAAGAATGAGTCCACAGAAAGGAAATAAGTAGGTAAATATTAGATCTGCTATTCTGAGAAGGTTAAAAGGGTGACGATGGCTTAGCCAGGAAAGGCTCTGAAGGCTGGGACGTCGCGTGGCGGATTTTTAGGGAGCCGCATGGCTTGCAGCCGCAGCCCCCTTAGAGGAGGGCTGTCCCTCGTCCGGGTCGCCCCGCCCCTCCCGGCTCACCTGCAGCTGCTCTCCCCGGGGGCGCGCAGCGACGCCTCCGCCCGGCGGAGGCCCAGGCGCGAGAAGGAGTGGTACAAAGTCAGCGTGACGTCACTCAGGCTGTGGATGCCGTCCGGCTCGTCGTAGACGTTCTCCCAGTAGGAGCGGAGGCCCGGGGTACCCGCGGGGTAGTTCCCATACAGGTAATAGTCCAGCTGCCCGATGATCTCCTGATTCACCACAGCTTCAAACTTGCGGGCAAAGAAGGTGGGCCGGGCTGTCTGCTGTCCTCGTGGGATAAAGAGAGCAGAGTCAGCCAGTGGGATGGGGGAGGTGGGATGGAGGAGGCGAGCTCTGCGGTCCCAGCCTGTTTGGATCCACATCACCTGCTGAGACACTTACTACCCTCTCTATTCTCAGTTTCCTCATCTGTCAAAAGGGTTTGAGGACTGAACGAGTTAATATTTGCAAAGCATTGAAAGCGGTGAGGGACCGGAAGTCAGCTTCACTTAAATATCTGTGAAATAATTACACCTTAGATGGTTATAGTTGGGAGGGATCTCGGAAATCATTTAGCTGGAGGTCTAGGGCAAATACCGCCTGCGGAAGTATTTCAGTTGTCCGGAAGAATGTTTTAAAATTGCATTAACTGGCAACATTTTATAAGTGGAAGAGTTCATGGAAACTTTTGTCTTCCCTTGAAAAACAAATGATCTGGCAACGGTAGGCCTACGTTCCTGCATCTTAACACGTAGTTTAAGCTGAATACATAGTTTAAGCTGAATAGCGGCTGTCCCTTTAGACGGGTATGGGCCTTGTGGCTCACCACAATCCCTAACACTCCCTACTGTCTCCTGGGCATTATAATCGACTTACGGACTCACAGGGAACACCCTAGATTTATTGGCCAGAATCCCTGGAAGTGAGGCTTAGAAATCTGTACTCTTAACAGGCTTCGAAGGCGATTCGTTTGCTCACTAGGGTGTGAGGACAAGGCAAATGGCATCTGAGCTGGCAGCAGATCAGTCACCTAAACAGGTTTAAAATATTCAGATTCTGCAGTCCTTCCCCAGACCGACTGAGTCAACCTCTCTGAAGATGAGGTTTAGGAATCTGTATAGAAAAAAATGGCTCCCAGGTGATGATGTTACATGTCTGAGGGCTACTTATGTAAACCAAATTTTCAAAGGGGCTGAATGCGTAAGAGGGAAAGGGACTTACCTAAGGTCACACAGTAAGGTAAGGTAATGGGAGAGCCAGGATTCAGATCCAGGGTCACGGGTGACAGAAGTGAGGTTCTGAGCACTTGTTATCTACCAGGTCTTAAACCGTGGTCTGGGGCAAGATCAATGAACCTTTTCAGCAAAATGCCAGATAATAAATATTTCCAGCTTTGCAACTACTCAGCTCTGCTGCCAGATCTGAAAACAGCCAAAGACAAACTGGAAAATGAGTGGGTTTGTGGCCATGCTCCACAAACAAGCCATTTACAAACAGGGAGCGGGCTGGACCAGCCCACGGGCTGCAGCTTGCTGACCTCTGCTCTAGGGCTATGGAAACAACCAAACCACAGACCCTTCCTTTGAGGGGCCTGTGATCTTGTGTAAATTTTGACCTTCGTTTAGGTCTAGCATTGTTCTCACTTCAGTGCATTAAAAGCAACAATAATGACAATAAAAACCGAGCATATACTATAGGCAGAGCACTGCATTTTGTCATTATGTCTAATTCTCCCAATAACTCTGCAAAGTGGGTGCTATGATTCCTATTTTACAGATGAGGAAACTCAACTTAGAGGAGGGAAGGGATAATGTACAAACACACAGTCACAAGATTCAAACCCAAATGACTCTAAAATCCAAATTCTATCAACTATATCATCTTAGGATCACAATGCTAGTCAAGTGAATCTGAAGCCCCAATAACAAAAACTCTTGTTAATGTTCTGGAATATCCCATCTGCTCTCTGCTTCATAGACACCTGGGACACCCACCCCTACCCTTTCTCTGCAGTCGAGGGGTTAGCTCAGTTCCCTTATAGGAGCATTAAAAAGAGCCAGACCATGTGGGTTCAAATTCTCACTCTATGTCTTTCGAGCTATATATGTCTTTGGGGAAGTCATTAAGGGCCTCAGTTTTTCCAATCCTTAAAATGGGTACAATAATAATATGGGTACTTAGCATAGAATCTGACACACAGTGTTAGCAGCTATTATGAGACTGTTATCACTACGCCTTTAAGTCTGCTACAGGGACTTCTAAGTCTTCACTTTCTGGAGGCGGAGCACCAGAGTCAGTGGCAGGGCAGCCTCCTTTCTCCTCCCAAGGTTCTCTGATCATACCTGGAGCTCCTAAAAAGCACGTTTCTATGTTTATAGTTCTTGTCCTTGGAGTTCTTTCCATAAGAACTCAGAGTTTCTTATAGGCAGCAGTTTCTTGAGTCTAGACATTGAGAAATATTCTTGATCTTTGTTTGCTGTGAATTGAAGAGCTGTGAGCATGTGACTCGGTCTCTATGTTAGCTCATCTTTATCAGGGACCACGATGTCCCCAGGACGCTGGGACTGGAATACAAATGCTGCTGCCCTGGAGTGGCCGAAGAGGGGCATTGCTCTCAAGAATTGCCCTATCTCCTTGCTCTAAATGATGAAGGTCCTTTGCAGTGAGGGTGAAAGCTGATCCTCTACAAAAGTGGGAATTGTTCTGTTTCTTTGTCTCCCTCTGAACAAGTCAAACATTCCCCTTTCCATCCCTTTCTGCTCAGCAGACCCTTTATGCACAGACAATGGAGCTAAAATGTCACCCAAGTTCACCCAACCTCAATTAACACGGGTTTGAGGAGGCCCCTGGGTAGCTTTCAGTCTTCCACCAAAAACAGGCCTAAAGAATACTCATTGCAGCAGCAGCTTACACGGGCGAAAGGCGTTAGGTGGGAACCTTGAAGGAATACGAATGACGGGACAAAACCCACAGTGTATTCTGCATTCCAACAGGCGTGGAATCAGGTTGGCAGCAGGGTCTGGTGGATAAAGCTCAGGTCTGGACCTGGAAACACCCGTGTGGGACCTCCCACCCTACCACTCCACTACTGCGTGTCCATGGGCAAGTAAGTCCCCGCTCTGTGCCTTGGTTTCCCCCCCTGAACGATGGAGATGATTTCTACCCAGTGAAGCTAACGCCTGCAGAGAACCTGGCACACGGCCTGGGACACAGAAGACCCCAACCCCATGCTTCTCAAACAGAACAGCCTCCCTGTTGCCCGGAGATCTTGTTAAAATGCAGATTCTGACTCAGCAGGCCAGGAGCAGCAGAGATTCTGCATCTCTAACTAGCTCCCTGGTGATGCTGATGCAGCTGTTCTACAGACCACACTCCGAGGAGCCGGGCTAAGAGGCTGGAAGCTCCATGGGGGCAGTTCGGGTCCTCCCGTGGATGATTCACTTATGTGCCAGAGCAAGGCAGGAGGGACACTTTGGATTGGGTAATCAGCCTGGCGCTCTTGTCCCCGCCCTCAACACCCTCCGTCACTCCAAGTTAGTGGCTTGGGGAGCAGCATATCATCTCCACGTGGTAGCTCTAGTGGCCTCAGAGTGGCCTGTGAATGTGTGCTCTGGGCAGCTGAGGCTGGGCATGGTGAGGAGGAGAAGAGGAGGAATTCAGGGTGCTGACCTGGAGGGAGCAGGAGGCGTGCTCATGTGGGATGGAAAGAGGTTGCCATCCTGAATAGGTCTGCGTCCAAGGCACCCTTGGGGCTCATGGGAAGCGGATGGACACTGGCCACCCTTCTGCCTCTCCTCCCCCAGAGCATGAACTGCTGGGCCCTGCAGAGACACCTGTGATAGCAAGCACCTTCCTTCTTGTTGCTCCTTTAAGTTCACAGAGCATGATGGTTTACAAGCCTGGCTGCTCATCAGAACTTCCCTAAGTCTGTTACACTAAAAATAAAAATCCCTGAGCCTCACTGGAGATCAGAAGCTCTCGACTGGGGATGTGTTTGCCCCCGGTGGATATCTGGTGATATCTGAAGACATTCCCGGTTGTCACGTCCGCAGGGTGCTAATGGGTCCCCACGGGGACATTAAACAGTGACATCCTGGTTGTCGCAGTGGAGGGTGGGGTGCTTCTGGAATCTAGCGGGCAGAGACCAGGGATGCTGCTTAAACATCCTACCTCCCTCCACCCTAACACAGAGTTATCCAGCCACGATGTTAAGAGTGCTGAGGCTGAGAAGCTCTGCACTCTAACCAAGTTTGTACCCAGAAATGTATTTTAAACAAATATTTCCGGAGATCCTGATCAAAAAGCAGCAGAGAAATGGATGCAAGTACAGCCTTTGAAAACAGATATGTTGGGCTCTGTGACCTTGCATGAAGTTTTTGATCTCTCCACCTCAGTTTCCCTATCTCTAAAATGAAACAATAATCTATCTCTGTGTCTGTCTGTCTTCTGAGGCTGTTGTGGGGTTCATGAGTCGACACGGGCCAAGCGGTCAGATGGTCCCTTGCACGGTGTTAGTGATCAGTAAGTGCTGGCTATTGTGGAGGTTGCTAGGATTATCATCAACAGCTGGGGTTGGAGCGTGTGGGATGTGATGACCTGCGGGGCTGCCTTGGCCACCTGCAGATGCTGGCTGGCAGGCGCGGGCGGGCTGGGTGGCAGCTCACCTGGAAGCGGTGGAAGTCCTGCGGCTTGAAGTCGTTGGGGGAGCAGCCACACCAGTCCACGATATGCTTGTACTGGCACTTGCAGCCCAGCTTGCGGTTCCAGTTGGTGATGCGCAGGTTGTTGTCCACCATGGTGTCGCAGTGGGGGCTATTCTCCAGGACCGTGTGGAAGAAGGACTGCGGGGGAGAGAAGGGCCTGGCTTGAAGTCTCCTTCGACTAGGCTGGGGTGGGGGTCCTTCCCAGGGACCGCCTGACAGTGAAGGGACTTTCTTGCAGACTCAGCTGTTCTCTCTGCAAATGGAGTTAGTCTCATGCAGGCCTAGCCAGAGCACCCTGGAAGTTTTGTCCAGAGCGGCATTCTGCTTAGCAGTTACTGCTCTGTTTCTCTAAGCTGTCTCTTCCCAGCAGCCNGTGTGTGTGTGTGTGTGTGTGTCGCTCAGTCGTGTCCAACTCTTTGTGACCCCATGTACTGTACCCCACCAGGCTCTTCTATCCATGGAATTCTCCAGGCAAGAATACTGGAGCGGGTAGCCATTTCCTTTTCCAGGGGATCTTCCCAACCCAGGGAGCGGATCTGCATTGAAGGCAGATTCTTTACTGTCTGAGCCACCAGGGAAGCCCACATCCCACATGCCACCATTGAAGGATAATGCATGCCGCAGCTAGCGCCTGGTAGAGCCAAATAAATACTTTTTGTTTTTTTTAAAGAATGAGTCCACAGAAAGGAAATAAGTAGGTAAATATTAGATCTGCTATTCTGAGAAGGTTAAAAGGGTGACGATGGCTTAGCCAGGAAAGGCTCTGAAGGCTGGGACGTCGCGTGGCGGATTTTTAGGGAGCCGCATGGCTTGCAGCCGCAGCCCCCTTAGAGGAGGGCTGTCCCTCGTCCGGGTCGCCCCGCCCCTCCCGGCTCACCTGCAGCTGCTCTCCCCGGGGGCGCGCAGCGACGCCTCCGCCCGGCGGAGGCCCAGGCGCGAGAAGGAGTGGTACAAAGTCAGCGTGATGTCACTCAGGCTGTGGATGCCGTCCGGCTCGTCGTAGACGTTCTCCCAGTAGGAGCGGAGGCCCGGGGTACCCGCGGGGTAGTTCCCATACAGGTAATAGTCCAGCTGCCCGATGATCTCCTGATTCACCACAGCTTCAAACTTGCGGGCAAAGAAGGTGGGCCGGGCTGTCTGCTGTCCTCGTGGGATAAAGAGAGCAGAGTCAGCCAGTGGGATGGGGGAGGTGGGATGGAGGAGGCGAGCTCTGCGGTCCCAGCCTGTTTGGATCCACAGCACCTGCTGAGACACTTACTACCCTCTCTATTCTCAGTTTCCTCATCTGTCAAAAGGGTTTGAGGACTGAACGAGTTAATATTTGCAAAGCACTGAAAGCAGTGAGGGACCGGAAGTCAGCTTCACTTAAATATCTGTGAAATAATTACACCTTAGATGGTTATAGTTGGGAGGGATCTCGGAAATCATTTAGCTGGAGGTCTAGGGCAAATACCGCCTGCGGAAGTATTTCAGTTGTCCGGAAGAATGTTTTAAAATTGCATTAACTGGCAACATTTTATAAGTGGAAGAGTTCATGGAAACTTTTGTCTTCCCTTGAAAAACAAATGATCTGGCAACGGTAGGCCTACGTTCCTGCATCTTAACACGTAGTTTAAGCTGAATACATAGTTTAAGCTGAATAGCGGCTGTCCCTTTAGACGGGTATGGGCCTTGTGGCTCACCACAATCCCTAACACTCCCTACTGTCTCCTGGGCATTATAATCGACTTACGGACTCACAGGGAACACCCTAGATTTATTGGCCAGAATCCCTGGAAGTGAGGCTTAGAAATCTGTACTCTTAACAGGCTTCGAAGGCGATTCGTTTGCTCACTAGGGTGTGAGGACAAGGCAAATGGCATCTGAGCTGGCAGCAGATCAGTCACCTAAACAGTTTTAAAATATTCAGATTCTGCAGTCCTTCCCCAGACCGACTGAGTCAACCTCTCTGAAGATGAGGTTTAGGAATCTGTATAGAAAAAAATGGCTCCCAGGTGATGATGTTACATGTCTGAGGGCTACTTATGTAAACCAAATTTTCAAAGGGGCTGAATGCGTAAGAGGGAAAGGGACTTACCTAAGGTCACACAGTAAGGTAAGGTAATGGGAGAGCCAGGATTCAGATCCAGGGTCACGGTTGACAGAAGTGAGGTTCTGAGCACTTGTTATCTACCAGGTCTTAAACCGTGGTCTGGGGCAAGATCAATGAACCTTTTCAGCAAAATGCCAGATAATAAATATTTCCAGCTTTGCAACTACTCAGCTCTGCTGTCAGATCTGAAAACAGCCAAAGACAAACTGGAAAATGAGTGGGTTTGTGGCCATGCTCCACAAACAAGCCATTTACAAACAGGGAGCGGGCTGGACCAGCCCACGGGCTGCAGCTTGCTGACCTCTGCTCTAGGGCTATGGAAACAACCAAACCACAGACCCTTCCTTTGAGGGGCCTGTGATCTTGTGTAAATTTTGACCTTCGTTTAGGTCTAGCATTGTTCTCACTTCAGTGCATTAAAAGCAACAATAATGACAATAAAAACCGAGCATATACTATAGGCAGAGCATTGCATTTTGTCATTATGGCTAATCCTCCCAATAACTCTGCAAAGTGGGTGCTATGATTCCTATTTTACAGATGAGGAAACTCAACTTAGAGGAGGGAAGGGATAATGTACAAACACACAGTCACAAGATTCAAACCCAAATGACTCTAAAATCCAAATTCTATCAACTATATCATCTTAGGATCACAATGCTAGTCAAGTGAATCTGAAGCCCCAATAACAAAAACTCTTGTTAATGTTTTGGAATATCCCATCTGCTCTCTGCTTCATAGACACCTGGGACACCCACCCCTACCCCTTCTCTGCAGTCGAGGGGTTAGCTCAGTTCCCTTATAGGAGCATTAAAAAGAGCCAGACCATGTGGGTTCAAATTCTCACTCTATGTCTTTCGAGCTATATATGTCTTTGGGGAAGTCATTAAGGGCCTCAGTTTTTCCAATCCTTAAAATGGGTACAATAATAATATGGGTACTTAGCATAGAATCTGACACACAGTGTTAGCAGCTATTATGAGACTGTTATCACTACGCCTTTAAGTCTGCTACAGGGACTTCTAAGTCTTCACTTTCTGGAGGCAGAGCACCAGAGTCAGTGGCAGGGCAGCCTCCTTTCTCCTCCCAAGGTTTTCTGATCATACCTGGAGCTCCTAAAAAGCACGTTTCTATGTTTATAGTTCTTGTCCTTGGAGTTCTTTCCATAAGAACTCAGAGTTTCTTATAGGCAGCAGTTTCTTGAGTCTAGACATTGAGAAATATTCTTGATCTTTGTTTGCTGTGAATTGAAGAGCTGTGAGCATGTGACTCGGTCTCTATGTTAGCTC
The DNA here is from genome assembly GCA_006410675.1 of Oreotragus oreotragus. Classification (NCBI taxonomy): domain Eukaryota; kingdom Metazoa; phylum Chordata; class Mammalia; order Artiodactyla; family Bovidae; genus Oreotragus; species Oreotragus oreotragus. The sequence continues at coordinate 32,017 of SJYX01004279.1, read as the reverse complement.
ATCTTTATCAGGGACCACGATGTCCCCAGGACGCTGGGACTGGAATACAAATGCTGCTGCCCTGGAGTGGCCGAAGAGGGGCATTGCTCTCAAGAATTGCCCTATCTCCTTGCTCTAAATGATGAAGGTCCTTTGCAGTGAGGGTGAAAGCTGATCCTCTACAAAAGTGGGAATTGTTCTGTTTCTTTGTCTCCCTCTGAACAAGTCAAACATTCCCCTTTCCATCCCTTTCTGCTCAGCAGACCCTTTATGCACAGACAATGGAGCTAAAATGTCACCCAAGTTCACCCAACCTCAATTAACACGGGTTTGAGGAGGCCCCTGGGTAGCTTTCAGTCTTCCACCAAAAACAGGCCTAAAGAATACTCATTGCAGCAGCAGCTTACACGGGCGAAAGGCGTTAGGTGGGAACCTTGAAGGAATACGAATGACGGGACAAAACCCACAGTGTATTCTGCATTCCAACAGGCGTGGAATCAGGTTGGCAGCAGGGTCTGGTGGATAAAGCTCAGGTCTGGACCTGGAAACACCCGTGTGGGACCTCCCACCCTACCACTCCACTACTGCGTGTCCATGGGCAAGTAAGTCCCCGCTCTGTGCCTTGGTTTCCCCCCCTGAACGATGGAGATGATTTCTACCCAGTGAAGCTAACGCCTGCAGAGAACCTGGCACACGGCCTGGGACACAGAAGACCCCAACCCCATGCTTCTCAAACAGAACAGCCTCCCTGTTGCCCGGAGATCTTGTTAAAATGCAGATTCTGACTCAGCAGGCCAGGAGCAGCAGAGATTCTGCATCTCTAACTAGCTCCCTGGTGATGCTGATGCAGCTGTTCTACAGACCACACTCCGAGGAGCCGGGCTAAGAGGCTGGAAGCTCCATGGGGGCAGTTCGGGTCCTCCCGTGGATGATTCACTTATGTGCCAGAGCAAGGCAGGAGGGACACTTTGGATTGGGTAATCAGCCTGGCGCTCTTGTCCCCGCCCTCAACACCCTCCGTCACTCCAAGTTAGTGGCTTGGGGAGCAGCATATCATCTCCACGTGGTAGCTCTAGTGGCCTCAGAGTGGCCTGTGAATGTGTGCTCTGGGCAGCTGAGGCTGGGCATGGTGAGGAGGAGAAGAGGAGGAATTCAGGGTGCTGACCTGGAGGGAGCAGGAGGCGTGCTCATGTGGGATGGAAAGAGGTTGCCATCCTGAATAGGTCTGCGTCCAAGGCACCCTTGGGGCTCATGGGAAGCGGATGGACACTGGCCACCCTTCTGCCTCTCCTCCCCCAGAGCATGAACTGCTGGGCCCTGCAGAGACACCTGTGATAGCAAGCACCTTCCTTCTTGTTGCTCCTTTAAGTTCACAGAGCATGATGGTTTACAAGCCTGGCTGCTCATCAGAACTTCCCTAAGTCTGTTACACTAAAAATAAAAATCCCTGAGCCTCACTGGAGATCAGAAGCTCTCGACTGGGGATGTGTTTGCCCCCGGTGGATATCTGGTGATATCTGAAGACATTCCCGGTTGTCACGTCCGCAGGGTGCTAATGGGTCCCCACGGGGACATTAAACAGTGACATCCTGGTTGTCGCAGTGGAGGGTGGGGTGCTTCTGGAATCTAGCGGGCGGAGACCAGGGATGCTGCTTAAACATCCTACCTCCCTCCACCCTAACACAGAGTTATCCAGCCACGATGTTAAGAGTGCTGAGGCTGAGAAGCTCTGCACTCTAACCAAGTTTGTACCCAGAAATGTATTTTAAACAAATATTTCCGGAGATCCTGATCAAAAAGCAGCAGAGAAATGGATGCAAGTACAGCCTTTGAAAACAGATATGTTGGGCTCTGTGACCTTGCATGAAGTTTTTGATCTCTCCACCTCAGTTTCCCTATCTCTAAAATGAAACAATAATCTATCTCTGTGTCTGTCTGTCTTCTGAGGCTGTTGTGGGGTTCATGAGTCGACACGGGCCAAGCGGTCAGATGGTCCCTTGCACGGTGTTAGTGATCAGTAAGTGCTGGCTATTGTGGAGGTTGCTAGGATTATCATCAACAGCTGGGGTTGGAGCGTGTGGGATGTGATGACCTGCGGGGCTGCCTTGGCCACCTGCAGATGCTGGCTGGCAGGCGCGGGCGGGCTGGGTGGCAGCTCACCTGGAAGCGGTGGAAGTCCTGCGGCTTGAAGTCGTTGGGGGAGCAGCCACACCAGTCCACGATATGCTTGTACTGGCACTTGCAGCCCAGCTTGCGGTTCCAGTTGGTGATGCGCAGGTTGTTGTCCACCATGGTGTCGCAGTGGGGGCTGTTCTCCAGGACCGTGTGGAAGAAGGACTGCGGGGGAGAGAAGGGCCTGGCTTGAAGTCTCCTTCGACTAGGCTGGGGTGGGGGTCCTTCCCAGGGACCGCCTGACAGTGAAGGGACTTTCTTGCAGACTCAGCTGTTCTCTCTGCAAATGGAGTTAGTCTCATGCAGGCCTAGCCAGAGCACCCTGGAAGTTTTGTCCAGAGCGGCATTCTGCTTAGCAGTTACTGCTCTGTTTCTCTAAGCTGTCTCTTCCCAGCAGCGTAGAAGCTGATTTCAAGACATCTCTTATGATCCAGTACATCTGTTCAGCAGAGAGAAAAAGTCCCTTAAGGGCCTCCCTGGTGGCTCAGCTGGTAGAGAATCCCCCTGCAATGCAGGAGACCCGGCTCAATTTCTGGGTTGGGAAGATCCACTGGAGGAGGGATAGGCTACCTACTCCAGTATTCTTGGGCTTCCCTGGGGGCTCAGATGGTAAAGAATCTGCCTGCAGTGCAGGAGACCTGGGTTCGATCCCTGCGTTGGGAAGATCCCCTGGAGGAGGGCATGGCAACCCACTCCAGTGTTCTTCCCTGGAGAATCCCCATGGNTAGGCTACCTACTCCAGTATTCTTGGGCTTCCCTGGGGGCTCAGATGGTAAAGAATCTGCCTGCAGTGCAGGAGACCTGGGTTCGATCCCTGCGTTGGGAAGATCCCCTGGAGGAGGGCATGGCAACCCACTCCAGTGTTCTTCCCTGGAGAATCCCCATGGACAGAGGGGCCTGGCGGGCTACAGTCCACAGGGTTGCAGAGAGTCAGACGCGACTGAGTGACTAAGCACAGCACAAGGTATGTCAACACATGAGGATCAGAGGAAAGCATTGGGACAATTTTCTAGAAAACCCTGGGCCAAAGGACTCTTGATTTTACGAACAGCTAGACCTGAAACCAAAGGGATTCAGTCTGAGATATTTTGGAACAAAGACTGAAGCCCTGGAATTTCACTCCTGAGAGAGGGAGGCCAGAAGCATGGACGCCCTCCTGCCCTAGTCACAGGAGGATGGACTACAACACAGGAAGGAAAGGAGGTGGGGTGTGCTGGGGCTTCCCGCTGTCCGTGGTGCTGAACCAGACACCATCATTTCCCCCTATTCCTGAGACTCTTGGCCAACCTCTCCTAGGAATCTGAGAAAAATGCAATGTTGAGAGTGAAAAGAGAGGCCAGAGCAGAGACACATGGTTGGAGCTGCTGAAAGAGAGAGAGATGGGGAGAGAAACACACACACACACACTGACTTCTGTTTGGACACTGTTTGATAACAACCTCAGATACTAGGGTTTCCCCTGCTCTCTGCTTCCTAGGGGAATACGTATCCGTCTGTTGCAAACTCATGGCACAGCCTTCAGATTTCTCCTAAGTTCATCCCTTAGAGGAGGTTTGGGAAAAGCGCAAGGCAGAAATGCTGGGATGCAGGAGGTGGGATCTAAGAGACATTGGAATGTAAAGTGCCTGGGTGCGCTGTGGGGTAGGGGGTGGGGTGGGTGGACAGAAAGAGCCAGCTTTGGGATGCACACCTTGATTAAATCAAACAAAGTCCCAAATAGTCTCTTCTCAATGGCTGAGTGGATAAAATGAGGCTCTATCCACACCACCCATCTGACCTTCTTGTGATGCTAAATGACATGTCTGTGAACCTGCATTTTAAGCTTCAATTGTCTAAAAGCCCAAACAGGCACATATTCTCCATCAAGCAGTGGGGTAGATACCCGATTATCAATTGTCCTGTGTCCTTTTGTAATGATACAGAAAAGATAATGGATGAGGAGGTTATTGGAATTGAGAGAGAAAGTGATTTTTGCTGAAACATGATTAAAAGCTGATGACTTAACATGTATACAGAATAGCAAAACCTGACCCAGTGATGACAAGCCCATCATCCCTTAGGAGTTATGTCTGCAGTCAGCCCTACTCAGAGCTTGGCCCTGCCCTAGATGTTGGTGAGGGATGTAGAAACCATCAAATGAGATTCATTGTCTTGTTTGGCCTAGAAACACAGAACCTGAGTGGCCCTGAGATGGAGCACAGCTGGGAATGGTGGGCCATTCATGGGAGGTGTCACAGGCTCAATAGAAACAGAGCCAGCACTGGAGTTTTCTGAAGTTAGAGATTAGGGTGAAAGTGAACTAGAGGTCAGGGAACTAATCTAGAATCTCTCTGCCCAGGTCTGATAAGAAGGCTGCTGGCTGTTGTCAGGAGCAACACTGTGGCACTGAGTCCCTGCCCATTTCCAGATGGGGCTGGGGCTGTTTCAGAATAGCCTGCAATCTTACACACAGGACTTTCCGAAATGGACTGAATGTTTGCATCCCCGCAAAATGTATAGGTTGAAACCCTAACCCCCATGTGATGGTGTTAGGAGGTAGGGCCTTTGGAAAGTGATTGTAATGAGGGTAGGGGCCACACAAATGGGATTAGTGTCCTTCCCTCACCCCTTATGCCATGGGAGAACACAGTGAGAACTGTCAGTAAGCAGTCTGCAGCCAAAAAGAGAGAAAGCAGCTGACCACACTGGCACATTGGCCTACCACTCCTAGCCTCCAGAACTACAAGAAGCACCTTCACTCTTCTGGATCTTGTTTTGGCACCCTCAACTAAGACAGGGTCCCACCCTGAGGTCTGAGAAGTTGTGACAGACTTCTGAGAGCTTTTCAAATAGCTGCAAAAGCTAACAAGAAATAGTGCGTCCTAAGCACTTGGCCACAATGGCTGGCAATGCAGGAGGTAGAGTAAACCCAACAGTAGCCCTGGCTTGGCGATCACCGGAGCTTCTGATGTGACTGACGAGGCCAAAGCTACTGGAAAAGTTTTCACAGGACTGGTGACTGGAGCCTCCGTCAAAAGTTGATAGGGGTGTCTCTAAAGAAGCCAGCATATACAGTTGTGCAAGTTATGCACTGCACAACCCTGTGGGTACCATCGACACTGTAGGTATGAGAGCTTTGTATTTTTTTCAATAGCAATTTTCTAAAAAAATGGCAATAGAGTTGTTCTCACAAAATTAGTATATTGTGATGATTTTGTGACCGATGGGAGCCAAGTGTCTTGAGGAAGAACTGCCTTTTTTAACTTTACACTTTTAAAGACACTGTATAGATGGCTGGTGGCAGCCTTGTGCATCTCTTCCAGACAATGACCTCCCTCCAGACTGGACTGGACCAGGGGTCCGACGGGGAGAGTAAGGTCTCTGGAAGCTCGCACAGTTCCCCATCTTCCTCTGGATGTTTGGAGGACAGTGTACTAATCCCCATGTAGCTTCACCAAAAATTCAGCATCCACTTTGCTCCAAGGGCTAGAGCCAGCCCCTACCTTTCTCAGGGACTTTTCCCCAGATACTCACCTCGGCAGGAAGCAGAGTATAGGAGTAGAATTGCTTCATTTTGGTCACCAGATCATCAGTGGAGAACGTCACATACTCTACAAACTTTCGGTTTAGCAGGAACCAGTCTGAGCCCCCATCCACAGCAATGCCCTCTGGGATCCGCCGGTCCCCCAGGCGCCACATGTGGGCGTCACACTCCAGGAAGAGCCGGTCCAGGCCCTGTTTCCGAATGAACCTGGACAAGACAAAGTCATGCTTAGCCATGAAAGAGCTCAACCCAGAGTCCAAAAGAAAGGGTCAAAACTACTGTCTGTCCGGGAAGGTCTTGGCCATAAAGCCATTTTTTGAGCACTGCTACATACTCAGTGCTGAGCTAGAGGGTCTGTGTGTAGTTTCTCATTTGATCTTCACAAGTGAAGCTGGTCTCTGTAACACTGAGGCAGGTACTATTATCATGCCCATTTTACAGATGAAGACACTGAGGCTTAGAGCGCTTAGGACACTTGCCTGCCCAGCACAGTTAGATGGCAACGATCATCTGCTACATCTGCTTCCACTTTAGAGAACTTCCAAAATCACCTTTTCATGCCACAGATGCATTGGAATTTAGTGAATACAGCTGTAGACCCTCATCTCAGAATAATGCTTTTATTTTTAAATTTATTTTTAAAAATTAATTCATCAGTAAACTAAGTATATTTATTTACAATACAGTGTTAGTTTCAGGTGTATAGAAAAGTGATTTAGTTTTATACACACACATACACACACAAAGACATATATACACACACACACATACATGCATTTCAGATTCTTTTCCTTTACAGGCTACTGAAAGATATTGAATATAGTTTCCTATGCTATACAGTAAATCTTTGCTGATCATCTATTTTACTTATAACTATCTGTTAATCCTACACTCCTAAATTTATCCCATTGCAGAATAATGCTTTTAAATGCAACAAAAATACACAGAGTTACAAAATATTTCCATAAATACCAAAGTGATGGCATAGTAATTCACATGGTTCTTGATTCACACACTATATAGAGGATTGCAAAATATTTTTTAAAATGCCAAATTTATGATAATTACATGTGTTTTCTTTTTAACACACTTAATAACAAGATCTTGTAGTAGGTCTAAACACTATTATGATTTTGAAGAAAAGGTGAGCATAAATGATATTTAGACATGGATGCATCAACTATAATATGATTTGAAAATACGTGATTCCTGGGACTTCTCTGGCAGTCCAGCGGTTAAGACTCTGAACTTACAACGCAAGGGTCACGAGTTCAATCACTTGTTGGGGACACGACAGGAAGAATGGACAAAAAAGGAAATATATGATTCCAACAGCAACTGCTAATACTATAGTGGTTTGTTATCCTATATTTAGCTGGATTTCAATTAGTGTTTAGTGAAAATTCCGGATGGTCCAGTGGGAAAGAATCTGCCTGCCCATACAGGAGACACGGGTTCAGTCCCTGATCTGGGAAGGTCCCACATGTCGTGGAGCAACTAAGACTCTGCACCACAGCTGTTGAGGTTGTGCTCTAGAGCCTGGGAGCCGCAACTATGAAGCCTGTGCACCGCAAACGAGAGAGTAGCCTCCACTCACTGAAACTAGAGAAAAGCCCATGGAGCAACAAAGACCCAGCACAGTTAAAAAAAAAAAAAAAAATCACTTTCTTCCCATTCAAAGTCACAGACCCCTAAATTCTATCCATGAACCTCAGGTTAATAACTCCTCCTCTAGGACACGCACATACACGTGCACGCACACACAGGATTCTGTGAGGCAGGCAAGAAAAAATCGGCATTCCCTAATTTACAGACACAGAAATCAAAGGTCAAAGAGCTTGTAAGGTGGAAGGAGCTGTTGGGAGGGTGGACAGAGCGGGGGCCAAGACTTCTGACCCAAACTCTCAGCTCATTTTCACTTAGCATTAATTTCACACCTACTATGTGCCAGGCATGGGCTGGCCCTGGTGGAAAGCAAGGAGAAGCAAAGATGATCCGGGCCCCTCAGGAGCTGGTTGTCTCCTTGGGAGTTTATAATTTACAAGTTTTCTGATCTTGCTGCTCTTCTAGCTCAGATAACATAAAATCAACCATTTAAAAACATACATTTCAACAGAATTAGTTCATCTGCAATTGTCATCTTTACTTAGCTTCAAAATAATTCATCACCCTCAAAGGAAGCTCCCATCCTCATCAGCAGTTACTTCCTATTTCCCTTCCCTCCAGATCCTGGCCATCCATCCATGGATTTACCTAGTCTGGATATTTCATAGAGATGGAATCACACAAGGTGTGGCCTCTTCCAGCTGTCATCCTGTTTTCAAGGTTCCTCCACACTGCAGCACATATTGGTAGTTCATTTCCTTCTCTCTGTCTGCCCGGCATCCATTCCTTGCTTTTGTGGGAACCGCACCCTGATTTTATTTTGGACATCCACTCTCAACTCTCACTTCACTTAGTTTGCCTCACCCCCAGCACCAGGGGTGGGGACACGACTCGGCTTGATCACCCGGAGTATACCACCTGCTTGGCTGCCATAATTGCTTCAGGGATGGGAAAACAACTCAAGCGGAGTCTGAGACTGGGTTCTGGATTTTTGCTGGAAAAACTAGGAGGGAAGGCTTTTCTTGGGGATTTTTGTCTGGGAGAATGTAAGCTGAGGGTTGCAGGCAGCCGTCTTGTCACCATGTGTACAGAGGTTGTCTGACTGTGAAGGTTATCATGAAAACCAAGAGAGAAAAGAGAGAGAGAGGAGAGAGAGACACAGACAAAGCTTCAGTGACTTTGCTTGAGACCCTGGAGCTTGCTGTCCCTGACTCACCCCCAGACTTGTCAGTGATGTGCTTAAGGCATTTTGGAATAGGGTTCTGTCATTTGCAAAGGAAAATGTCTGGACTAGTACATTCCTTAACGATTTCACCCTTATCCCACTGTGATGGGTGCAAATGTTCTCAGCCTCCAGTAGAGTAGGTGGCCATGGCTGTGACACATTAGTGCCGCTTTTCCACCAGGCCAGGCTGCATCCCCCGTTGCCTGTCTACAGGGTTTTGTGTCTCCATGACAGAGCTCACCTCTGTCTTCACACTGGAGTTGCCTGTCTCCTCCGAGACAGATGCTGCACTCACTTGAACGGACCCAAGCTTCCTCCTTTCTGCCTACCTTACAGGTACTGGAACACTGCAAGGCAGCTGCAGAGTATAGCAGCTGAAGGTGGTCCCACCCTGCTGGTCACGCTCAATTCTAGAAAGAATCTCTCCCACTGAGCCTCCCACAAATTCACTAGGGGGAACTGCCTGAGACCTCACAATAAACCCATACCCATAACCCTTTCTTCTGCACAAATAGAGGACTTGCCCCCAGACACTGGTCTCTCACTGAGCACAGTGGTGAAATAGATTTAATTCTTAGAAAAACCTGATGCTGCTGCTGCTAAGTCGCTTCAGTCGTGTCTGACTCTGTGCGACCCCATAGACGGCAGCCCACCAGGCTCCCCCGTCCCTGGGATTCTCCTGGCAAGAACACTGGAGTGGGTTGCCATTTCCTTCTCCAATGCATGAAAATGAAAAGTGAGAGTGAAGTTGCTCGGTCGTGTCCGACTCTTAGCGGCCCCATGGGCTGCAGCCTACCAGGCTCCTCTGTCCATGGGATTCTCTAGGCAAGAGTACTGGAGTGGGTTGCCATTGCCTTCTCCCAAAATTGATGCTAGTGTAATAAAAATGATGATTACAATGATGCTACTGTGCAGAGACTTAATTCTGTTAAAATGTGCTTTTCATCTCATCACAATATGACTCTACCAGTAACCAGCTAGGTGAGTTTGGAAAATAATGACCTTGACTAATTTTCCCCAAGGGAAGCTGATAAAGTTGGGCTAGGTCTAGGTTGTAAAATTAAATGCCTACAGAGATCAGACAAATAATATAAGTGTGTGAGGTAGGCTGAGTATAAGATAACAGTGTAGGTAGAATCAGCAAAGATGTAGAGAATGGATTTCTAAAAGAATTTCAAATCCCTTAAAAAAAAATTCTGACAAATAAGACGTACCCCTAGGTTGAATCCAGCCCACAGACCACCAGTTGTAATAATGATGAGTTAGGTAGCCTCTAAGATACTGTTTAGGCTGGATGATTCACAAGCTAGAATCAAGATTGCCAAGAGAAATATGAACCACCTCAGTTTTACAGAGGATACCACCCTAATGGCATAAAATGAAGAGGAACTAAAGGGCTTCTTGTTGAAGGTGAAAGGAGTGAACAAGCTGGCTTAAAATTCAACATTCAAAAAACTAAGATCATGGTGTCTAGTCCCATCACTTTATGGCAAACAGATTGGGAAAAAGTGGAAACAGGGACAGATTTTATTTTCTTGAGCTCCCAAATCATTGCTGACTCTTGCTCCTTGGAAGGAAAGCTATGACAAACCTAGACAGCATATTGAAAAGCAGAGATATCACTTGCTGACAAAGGTCCCTACAGTCAAAGCTATGGTTTTCCCAGTAGTCATCTACAGATGAGAGAGTTGGACCACAAGGAAAGCTGAGTGCTGAAGAATTAATACTTTCAAAATGTGGCACTGGAGAAGACTCTTGAGAGTCCCTTGGACAGCAAGGAGATCAAACCAGTCAATCCTAAAGGAAATCAACCCTGAATATTCACTGGGAGGACTGATGCTGAAGCTCTAATACTTTGGCCACCTGATGTGAAAAGCAGACTCATTGAAAAGGCTCTGATGCTGGAAAAGATCAAGGGCAATAGAAGAAAGGAGTGACAGAGGATGAGATGGTTCGATGGCATAACTGACTTGATGGACATGAGTTTGAGCAAGCCTCGGGAGTTGGTGATGGACAGGGAAGCCTGGCATGCTGCAGTTCACGGGATTGCAAAGAGTCGGACACAACTTAGCAACTGAGCAAGAGCAAGGGACTTAGCTGTGGCATTCTTAAGTCACTCTTATATCGAGGAAGAGGGTGTGGGGCAAGCCCTAGAGGGATGCATGGGATCCCAGAGGAGGCTGAGAACTTTTCTGAAGACACACAGGGCAGAAGCCAACCAGAAGACCCAGGTTTCCAATGTCCCTGGTCCTGACCTTTCCCTAACATTTTCTTTCCAAGTGTAAAATTCACTATCCTCAATACACTCACAAGGGCACTTACTGACACCAAACTTGGCTGTAACTGATTCACTGAAGGAAGACACTGACGCAAGGAAAAGAAAATCCTATCTTAACTCTGGCTGGTGCCAATTAGATGATAATGTCTGGTGGGTACACTTAACTGTGCTTAAACCTTTAAATTTTAGATACTTTATCAAAACTTTCATGATAATCAAGACAACTGAGGGAGAGAGGGAGAAGAAATACAGGTGGGATGACATGCAAAATTTTTCTTTCCACGGACCAGCTTTTTAATTTCATGTTCCACTAGATTGGATAACAGCATCATCTTGCAATTTTAATGTGATGTCCCAGGCTGCAATATCCAAATACAATATTTATGCAGTAATCTCCAAAATAAAATATTTACGGGGTTTGGGAGATTGACTGCTGTACTTACTGACTTACTGCCTTCAAAACCGATAAGCTCCAAAAGCATGCTTTAGTTAATTATGAGTAAATAGAGATCACATATTGCCCAGGTCTCAGAAAAGTTCCTGGATTGAAAGGGGCTACCAGGAACTTAGGTCTGGACTGAGAGAAGGTGGAAGAGGCCCAGAGTGTGGGAATCTATCAGGCAAAAAGAATCAAGCTGTTTAGGCAGTGATTTTGCTTTTTACTCCGCTGTGTGGATTTACCGTAATTTGAAAAGGTAAAGGCTGGAAACCAAAGTAAGTTTGTGAACATCTGGGTGAGTCTTCCATCAAAGTTGGCTCACCAGGAAAAGGCGCGCAGCTCTCCCACCTGAGGGATGGAGGGAAGATGTGCAGCAGCAGGCCCGTTACACAGAAGATGGCCAGTGAGGCTGTCCCCTCTTTAGTTTTGTTTCCAGGTGACCTAGTTACCTGGGAAACCTAGGGTCAACAGGAGATATCCTAGAAGAACAGACACGAAGAGGGTCTGCTACCAATGCTGTCTCTGCACTCACTGAGGTGTGGGGCTGATTCACCCTCTCTGAATGCCAGTTGCCTCACCTGGAGGATAAGCCCATGACACCTGTTCTGGCAAGCTCCCAAATCAGCTGCAAAAGTGTGATGGGTGATATTTACAAAATTCCTTGCAAAGTGTTTAGTGAGACTCAACCCAAACAACGGGCTGACCCAATCATCAGCTCCTTTTTCATAGACATGACACCCCTCCCCAATCCTCCTTTGGTGTTTTATTTTGCTCCATAGCACTTTTCACTTTCTAATACAATGCACAATGTATCTATTTCATTTATTGCCTTTTCTTCTACTGGACATAAGCCCCAAGAGGGCAAAAATATTTGTCTTTTTTTTCTGAACTTTTTATTTTCTTTGGGGGTTAGCTTATTAACAATGCTGTGAAGTTTCAGGTGAATGGTGAAGCAGTTCAGCCACATACATACATGTACCTATTACCCCCCAAGCTCCCCTCCCATCTGACACATAACACTAAGCAGTGTGTATATGTCCATCCCAAACTCCTTAACTATCCTTTCCCCATTTTTGTCTCTTTTTGATCACTGTGGTATCCCTAGTGCCTAGAACAGTGTCTAGCACAGTGCCTAGCATACGGCGTGTGCCCAATAAATATTTGTTGAGAGAATGAAAAGAGGGAAGAACAATATCCACATCTGTCAGGCAATCAGGACGTAGCTGCTGTTGATTAATCAGGTATCAAAATTTTCTAACACACGCTTGGCAGGTGAAGGAACTGAATCACAGGAAAAGAAAAGTGAAAGTGAAGTCGCTCAGCCGACTCTTTGAGACCCTGTGGACTGTAGCCCACCAGGCTCCTCTGTCCATGGGNGCTGCTGTTGATTAATCAGGTATCAAAATTTTCTAACACACGCTTGGCAGGTGAAGGAACTGAATCACAGGAAAAGAAAAGTGAAAGTGAAGTCGCTCAGCCGACTCTTTGAGACCCTGTGGACTGTAGCCCACCAGGCTCCTCTGTCCATGGGATTCTCCAAGCAAGAATAATGGAGTGGGTTGCCACTTCCTTCTCCAGGGGAATCTTCTCGACCCAGTGATCGAACCCAGGTCTCCTGCATTGCAAGCAGACGCTTTAACCTCTGAGCCACCAGGGAAGTTAAGTAATCTGTCCAAAGTCACATAGCGATCAGGTTGGGACTTGAATTCAGGTCTGAATGAATCCAATGCAAGTGCTTAACTACTTTCCCATTCTCCATCCCAATTTGCTGGGGTCCCTCCAAAAGGACTCAAATGAAGGATCTGAGAACTTATTCTTCCTCAAAAAGACAGAGTCCAGAAATGAGCGCTAAGAGAAAATGGCTCATTGCTGGTTGAAAGAGACTTCTTGCCAGACCTCACAAGGAACTTCTGTCTTCAGAACAGGTTACTTGAGGGCAAACATGGGATAGTTTGCATTTGATTTTATCTCCTGGGCTCTCAGGAATTGTTTGTCTTCCTGATATTTGTCTCTACTGCCACAATATGGGACAGTCATAGCTAAATATGATTCTACTGGGACATCACAAGGACCAGGTGAGCATCAGAGTTAATCAGATGGAGGGTGGCGAGGGGTTCTGAATCTCCCCCATGGGAGAAAAAGTTAGCCAAGAAAGTAATCTGTAGCCTTTGAAAATAGCCCCAGAAAAGACAGACGCTAAAGAAATCTCTCAATTCAGTTAATTCCCTGGCTACAGTCTCAGCATATTCATCAAATGTGGAATTATTCCAGAACTGTCTTGTCGCATAATGAATTCTGAAAGGAAGAACTCTGCCCCTCAGATTTTACAGCATGTTTGAGCAAGAAGAAATCTCAGCAATTAGTTAATATAACTATTCCATAGATAAAAATCCCCAACACACTGAGACCCAGAGAAGATGTATGAGCCAAGGTCATCCAAAGTCACACAGCCTATAAAAATACTTCTCTTTTCCTGTCCAGTGATATGTCACTGAACCCAGATTACTCTTGAGTATAAGTACAACCTAAGCATTTCAGTTTAAACACAAAATCATGGAGCAAAGCATGAAAACAGTGTATGAAGTCAGCCAGCTAGTGAAGGGCCCACCCAAAACAGCCACGTGACACAGGGGCCAAACTTGGGGCTCTGGAGCCAGAATATTTGGTACAAGTCCTGGATCTGCCATTAACCTTGGGCAACTGAACACAAGACACCTCAGCTTCTTATGTGAAACAGTGATCATCATAATACCTGTCTCACAGAGTTTAAATGCGATTATATTTTATATGGAGAGGGCTTGGCATAGTGCTCAGCACTTAGGAAGTGCTTGGTCCATCTTAGTCAAAGCTATGGCTTTTCCAGTAGTCATGTATGGATATGAAAGTTGAACTATCAAGAAAGTTGAGCACCGAAGAATTGATGCTTCTGAACTGTGGTGTTGAAGAAGACTCTTGAGAGTCCCTTGGACTGCAAGGAGATCCAACCAGTCAATCCTAAAGGAAATCAGCCCTGAATATTCACTGGAAGGACTGATGGTGAAGCTGAAGCTCCAATAATTTGGCCACCTGATGCAAAGAACTGACTCACTGGAAAAGATCCTGATGCTGGAAAAGCTTGAAGGAAGGAGGAGAAAGGGACGAGAGAGGATGAGATGTCTAGATGGCATCACCAACTCAATGGGCATGAGCCTGAGTAAGCTCCAGGAGTTGGTGATGGACAAGGAGGCCTGGCATGCTGCAGTCCATGGGGTCGCAAAGAGTTGGACATGACTGAATGAAGGTTCACCAAGATACTTAACATTTTCCATCATCAAGCTGGAAAATTAAAATTTCAATTGCTCCTCTTCTCTATTCTAGGACTTTGTAGACAGGCATGTGTAGGGCACGTCAGGGCTAAGGAGAAACCCTTTATGTTCTGAAAAGCAATGTCATTTCAGCACCAAGGACAGAAACCCAGTGCCTCCACAGTGAGTCTCCTGTGATGCCCTTGGTTGTGGTGGCAGATGTGACAAGCTTCACGTGCACCCTGATTCTGTCTGAGAACCACAAATATGAAACCCTCCCATCTTTCCAAGGCACAAGTCAGTGAGGATTCAGGTCATTAAGTTCCTAAATTGGCAGCTCCATAAGGGATCCGCTGGCCATTTCTCACATGTCAGTATGGGTTATGCCCTTTCCTGACCTGGGCTGGAGTCATCTGTCAGTCCCTACTCTGCAGTAGTTGGAAGAGCGTAAGAGCTTGGGTCATTTGCTCATTCAGCAGCTCTCCAAGCCTATGTGCTGAGAATATGGTTGTAAAGGAGATGGACATGAGCCCTGTCCTTCTGTCTCTTCTAGAATAAGAGGTAAATCAATAATATTTATCATTTATTGAGCACTTACTACTTTCTAAGTCCTATTCCTTGCACGTAATGTATATTCTCTCGTTTAGTCTTCATCACAGTCTTATGAGAGTTCGTTTTACAAGTGAAGGAACAAAGATACAGAGAGGTTAAGTAATTTTCCCAAGGCTACACACCTGGTCAGTGGTAAGGGAGGGATTCAAACCTAGCAGTCAGGCTCTGGATCCCACACTCTTCACCACAGGCTGCAAAACTGCTCTAATAAGTCAGTAAGTAGTCATAAAGAGCTACAAAATACAGGAACATATAATTAGACATTTGTGATAAGTGTTATACAGGAAAACAGAGTGCCGTGACAGAAAATAAAGAGACAGGGACTTAATTAGTGAAGATTGTTGGGGAAGATTTTGCTGAGGAGGCGACACTGACAAGAAAGATGAGAAGGAATCACTCATCTGAAGAGCTGTGGGGAAGAGCTTTATAGGAGACAGAAATAGCATGTGCAGGAGCCTGAATGAGTGAAGAGAAGCTAAGTGGTGTCAGTGAGAGCTACAGGGAGAAGCTCAGCTTCACCACCTCACGTAAGAGGAGACCAGCCACAGGAGAGGCAGGTCTGACCTGACGGGTGGAAGGAACACGTCCTCCATAAGAACTTGTGGCTTGAACGTGGCAGGAAACTCCACGATGAACATACTTAGGGAGTCAGTGTAGCAAGTGGCTCGGAGTCTAGACCCTGGAACCAGACCACCTGCGTTCAAGTCTGTTTCCCCATTCCCAAGCTGTATGTTGTTTAATCTCTCTAGACTCAGTGTGCCCATTTAGAAAACGGGCATGATAATAACTGTACTTATATCATGGGACTCTTGTGAGAATTGAAAGAATTAATATCTATAAGGCATTTAGGACAGTCTCTGGCACACAGTAAATGCTATATTACATACACTCTGGGTGAAAAAGTTGACTTGAGTTTAACATTCAGGAATGAAAGAAAAACCAGCCTAAGCAGAAATGCAAAGTCAGGGCCCAAATACTGGAACCAAGGACCCCAGGTTGGGTGACCCATGCTCTTTATAGTACTCAGGGCCTGAATCAGCTTGTGCCTCTGAGAGTTTAAAGGTCCATTGAGGACTAATTGATTTACCCTATTTTAAATTTCACACAAATTTGAAAACAATATCTACTGCATTACGTTCTAATTATAAAAGTAATGTAGGCCTTCCTAGGCATGGATCACAAAAATAAAGCAAAAAAGGAAATGAAAAAACATACTCTTTATCTCAGAGATGACACTGCACAAACTTTCCTTCTAGTCTTTGGTCTAACTTCGACATGTATCGTTTCGAAAAAAGAAAAGTTCTAAAGTTGACCTCAAAACTCATGAGGAGGCTCACAGAGATGTGTACACAGCTTTGTGCGGGTGCCTGTGTGATGCTAAGCTTTATTTTGACATGGCTGCCATAACTGGATTAAATAAAGTGAACACGCAAACAGTGATAAACTCACCAGTTTGGTTTAAGAAAAGAGAGAGGGGAATGCAATCTGCTTTCCCCATTGGAGGTGAGATATTAATTATCTCCTCCCATCAATCATGGTGCTATAAGACAGATGGGGAGACAGTTCTTCTCCTGATAAGCAAGTTGGCACCAACAGGCCTCCTGAAAGCAGATTTGCTTGGAGGAGGTTCCTGGCCAGGCTCTCGATGGATTTGCCAACTTTTGGTTAAACAGTTGCCTGTTTATACATCAAGGGAGCTTTGGGCCTGAAGATTAGTTCAATGTCAGAGAGAAGAGCTGGCGAATCCGCTGAGCTGCCATTCTGATGCCAGCAGGGGACCCCCACTTCTAGCAGGTGGATCCCAGGCCTGGGAACAGGAAGAAGCTTGTTTATGCCACTTGTGACCTGAGAGCTGGGACCCCTCCTAGCTTCCTTCTGGTCTAGGCTTCTTACATTTGAAATGCTAGTTCTTTCTCTAAGAACTGTAAAAAGTGTTTCTAAAAGTTGATCATGTGGACACACACCATCTTCAAGGTTTTTTTCAGCACTGTCCCCATAGCCACCACTATCATCACCACCGTCATCAACGTCACATGCATAACTAACTATTCCAAGAGCTTATCCACATATCCCTTCATTTAATTCTTGCAGCAGTTCTAGGAGGGTGGCTTTATTATCATTCTTCCCATTTTGCAGATAAGGAATCTGAAGCACAAGTGATTGATTTAACTTGCCCAGGGCCACACACCTGATGAGTGCTTAGCATGTGAACCCTGGCAGTCTGGCTCCAGAACCTGGATTCTTAACAGCTATGCTATAGGCTTTACAAAGTCTGTATGGGACTGCCCTCAATATTTTTTTTTCTAAACCAACTTTAGATAGCTTCAGGTGTTCTTTTTTTTTTTTCAACTTAATCTTATTCTAAGCATAATATCTGTGAAGTACTGGATTAATTATATCTATTTTTGTTGATGCACATAAACTCAATACAAATTCTCCCATGATACTCCTTCATGAACTCCCCCAAATAATCTCACATATCACTGGTGGATCATGAACACAATTTAGGAGAGGCTGACTCTAGAAAGTAGGGGATGGGCTGATTTTCCTCCCTTGTTCATTTAAAAAATAATTCTGCTTAAAATCAGTAGAATTTTGCCCTTTCAGCTGCATACCCTAAGAACTCAAAGTAACAGGTCCTCTCAGATGTAGTCACTAAAATGGGGTGATAACAGTCAGACCAAACCAGGCTCCAATACCAGCTGTGTGGAACCTGGAGCAAGTTAAAGCAACTTTGCAAGCCTCAGTTGTACTCATCTCTGAAATGGGATAACACACTCAAAAGCACCTGGCTAGATGCTCCCTGTGGTCTGTGAGGCTACCCAGTCCTCCACAAGCCCCACATCACTGGATCTTATGTGATCTAGACAATTCCCCCATGTCTGGATATTATAAAGACGAGGACATGGAGACATGGAGAATCGAAGCCATTTGTCAGAGTGCCCTAGCTATCACACGCTGAGCTGGCATATTGACACAGGTGTCTGGACTCCAGGGCCCATGCTCTTACCAATACTCCACACTATGCCCCAAGACTGAGCACTGGGACCCTAGAGACCTTGAATTATTTGTGCACAGAGACCAACCAAGGCCAGAAAGTCCCAGAAACTCTATTCTGGCTGAGGGAAATAATTTTTTCTTTCCATCTCCCTGTAAGGGGCCCCATACTCTGAGACTTGATCAGTCTACCAAGATCTAGGGGAACTTCTCTGATGCTCTCTGAGCAGAAACCAGGAGTTCCTGGGGATGTTTGCCAAGACCTGCTAATTCAGGGCACCTGCTTCTGCTAGCCCTGCAGAGATTATCTGGGAAGATGATAACTGCACTACGTGTCTTTCAATATATCTAGCTACTTGATTTTTGGAGGAAAACAAGGAAATAAAGTGAACACTACACTCTCCTTCATTTAATTATAGGAACAGTCAGGACCAATTGGGTAGCTATTAAAATACTAGTTTGCCTTTATGCCATCTCTTAGCAGCGGGAGCTGGAAGTCCAAATTGACTGCTAAAGACTGGAGTTAGGGACAGAAGGTCAAAACTGCTATTAGAAACCATGTGGAATTAAAAACTGAGGCACCCTGTGGCCTTTCTTGTATCTCACTGCTTGCTTTTGTCTCTCTCCATCTTTCTGCCTTTTAAACTGCCTCTGTCACGTTGTCTTTCGCAAGGGCTGGTCCTGAAGCATGGAACGTCAGAATGGGAGGGCATTTGGAGATCATCTCATTCAACCACTGTGTTTGTCTAACACAGTGAAGCCCAGAGAAGCAGAGTGGCTGCTCCGAAGCCACCCAGAATATTGGAAGAAAGCAGGACCCGAACACAGACAGGCTGCATCATGCAGGATTCTGAGTCTGGGCTCTGGGGACACATTCCTCTAGGCCTGAGTCCTAGCCCTGCCCTCGCTGTGTGAGCTTAAGCAAGTCACTTCACTTCTCTGAGTCTCAGTTTCCTCATCAGTAAAACGAGGCTAATATGTTGAGAAGGGTCACCATCTGAAGCCAGAAAATTAAACCACCACAAAGGGAAAGAGAACTGATGGAAGTTAAATTAAAGGGTTCAGTTCAGTTCAGTTCAGTNTGAGGCTTCCAGGGTCATCTCAGGTGCCATTTCCTCTGTGAAGCTGGCTAAAAGCTCCCCCAATAGCCCACCCCCCACCTTTCCTCATTTGAAAGCAGATTTTCCTTTAACACTCCCATTGCTAGTAACAGCAGTGCCTCAGGTCAAGGTCATCAGTGAGATCAAGGTCATCAGTGAGTGCCTTTTCCTCCCTGCTAGTCCAGGGGCAGAATCCCTGTCGCAGGAGCCACAGTATATGGCCCCAGTAGATGACACAGTGCCTGATGCTTGGAAGGCAAATATCGTTTCCAGAGTAGTTTTAATCCCAGGTTTCATAGCATTTGTAAGGTAAATAATCTTAGATGAAATTTTGAAAGACACCTCCAAGTGATTTATGATTGCTGAAATTTTCGTCTGCTATTTGTTTTGGGATTAAGCAAGCCATCAAGTTGCCTCAGGCCTGGAATTCTTTGGCTTCTACTTCATTTTTTTTTTTATAATGGAACCCTTGTGCCTTGCTGTGGGCAAAGCCAATACATTTATTAATACAAGCCTAAAAATAAATCAGGACAAAGGACCCTTATCCCAAAAGGCAAAAGAGAGTAAATTCATACCTCAGAGCTATCTGGGGAAGAAAGTAGAAACTTTATTTCAAAAATCTCATTTTCTCTGGACATTTCATGTAGATTGTGGCTTTCTAGTCTATAGTATACTGTTTCATAAAAAAAATGTTTACCGATTTTTTTTTCTCATTAGAAGATAACATTTATTCATTGCAGAAAATTTCAAAATGGCAGATGGAGAGAGCAAGAAAATGAAAATTTGCTTGAGAGTCCCTTTC
The DNA here is from genome assembly GCA_006410675.1 of Oreotragus oreotragus. Classification (NCBI taxonomy): domain Eukaryota; kingdom Metazoa; phylum Chordata; class Mammalia; order Artiodactyla; family Bovidae; genus Oreotragus; species Oreotragus oreotragus. The sequence goes on along the minus strand of SJYX01004279.1, from coordinate 12,001 downwards.
AGAGATAAGGATGTCAGTGTTTTATTATGGGTCCTCAAATTCAAATGTGGTCTAGGGCCAGGAAGGAAGCATGTGTCCTTAGCCAAGGATGGACTGATCCTATGGACCAGGGGCCCCCGGGGTCCCGGTGCTGAATTCCAGCACATCCTTGCCCTGTGGGAATGTACACTTGGAGCTGTCAATCACATCTCCTGATTTTTTCAGACAAATTAGAAATCCACATTTTTGTGTGAGCTTCCCAAATTTTTTAATGCCCACCTCATTTAAATAAGAAATAAAAACACCTTTGGGCCAAGCAAATGCACCAGAGGCGTTGTTTAGGTTCTATCTGCCGTGTTGCATCTGGCATCTTCTACTGCATCTAGTTACAACTCTCTTCTCAGCTTTAGTTACTTAACTACCATATACAGTCTAGAGGAGGTACCAATGGACTTAGTGTTCAGTGCTGGTTGCAGGTTCCCTAGATGTATCTTAGAAGCAAAGGGTTCAAGATAACATCCTTCTAGAATCTTCAGTCAAACCTAAAGTATCGATTGAGCGTCTGTCACGTGGCAGGCTCTGTGTTAGGCACTGGGCACTCAGCCATGACCCAGACAGACCAGGCCCCAAGCTCAAGGTCCTCCCATTCTAGTATGAAGACAGGCAGTACCCTAGCTCACAGCAACAAGAACAAACGTCTCTAAAGATAAATGCTCTGCAGAGTGAGGATAAGCTCAAGTAACAGCAGTGAGTTGGTGACTTAAGAGTCAGCAGTCAAGGAAGATCTCTCTGAGATGGTAACATTTAGCCAAAAAGATAAAACAGAGCCCACCATACGATCAGTAGAGGAAAAGAGCATCCTCAGCAGAGAGAATGTCCTGTGCAAAGGCGCTGGGCTAGAAATGAGCTTAGGGTGTTCAAGACTCGAAAATAAGGTCCACGCGGCTAGAAGGTGGTGAATTGGGACAAAGTGAAACAAAATGAGGCTAGAGAAAGAGGCAGGACCTTGTAGACCAGGTAAGGAGGTTGGGTTCTATCCAAGCATAAGCAGAGCCCCTTGTATTTAAGGAAGGGATGACAGATATGGCTACTCTGAGAATCCGCTACAGCAGACAAAAGGAGGAGGAAGATAAGTAAGGCAGCTCCAGCAAAGGCCCAGGTAAGACATGATGGTGGTTTGGACCAGGATGCTGGCCATGCATAGGACCGTAGAGAACGGATTCAGGTGGAGAAAACAGGACTTCTTGGAAGAAGGAACACGAGCAATGCAAGGTTAATTCCTGGATTTCTTGGCCATGGCTTATTTACCTGACCCCTTAGCAGCATCCGGTACAACTGACTGCCCCCTTCGGGAAACACTTGCTGCTTTTGACTTCCGTGGTAGTCATTTCTGCTGCTTTTCTTCAACTTTCGCTAGTCCACCCAGCTTACAGAATGAGCCCTGACCGTGTATTATTTGTCCATTGCAGTAATGTCACATGACAACCTAGCCCCAAGTCGGGGTTTTGAATCGATAAGCATTTACAGAGCCTTCAAGCTTGCAGGTGAGCTGAGCAGTGTTCGTGGGCTCTGCTGGCATCTCTCCCGCTTCTGTAGCCGGGGCGGGCCAGGAGGGAGGCTCTGTTGCTCTTGGCTGGGAGTTGTTGGTGAGTCTAGGATGGCTTCAGCTTGGATGCCTGGGGTGGCTCAGTTCTGCTCCAAACATCTCACCTTCCCGCTTGTTAGCCCACCTGTGCTCTCACAGTGATCACAGAGGAGCAAGAGAAGGGATGGAAAATGTGCAAGGTCACCTGGGGTCCTGGCTCAGAACTGGCACGATACCTCATCCCCTGCTGGCCAAAGCAGATTTGAGAAGGGGAAATAGACTCACCTCACTGGTGCAAGGAAACCCACCAAGTCACCTGGGAAAGAGACAGAAGAAGTGACAATTTGGGGACATCAGTGCAGGCAACCCCAGGACACGTTCACAGCACCATCTATGCTGTCTCCACAAGGAGACATTTAAGTTTAAATTAACTCAGATTTAAAATGCGCTCCCTCAGCCACACCAGCCGTATGTCAAGAGCTCCGTCATCAGCAGTGGTTAGGGTTACTGGGCTGGATGGTGCAGCTGTAGAATATTCCATCATGGCAGCAAGTTCTGCAGCACAAGGAGGGTTTTCTGCTTCCAAAGTCCAGACCCAAGTGGACCTGCGACGGCCGAGATTGTGCGGTGAGCAGTCTGAAGACGGGGCAGGTTGTTTTGCTCAGAGCCCCGGAGGCACCTGATAACAAGGCAGTGATTTCAGCAGACGCATAACACCGGAAGGCAGCTTCCCTGTTATAATCAGACATAAAGACTTAAACTCCAGGGCAGGACCAGAGGGAAAGCAGTGAGCGGGACAGTGATTTGTGGAATGCTGGAACCACAAGCATCCTCCGAGTGCCCTGCACCCCACACAGTGCAGAAGCCGGCAGCTTCTCATTTTAGAGCCAGGAAGGACAAAGACCTAGGCTTGTCCACTCTCGTCCTCCTTCTCTGTCTGCTCTCCTCCCTCCTCCGGGCATCTGTTTAGCTTCCCTGCTCCTTTCAGCCCCTTTGTGGATCAAAGACCTGCATCTTAAAACATGCTATTTGTCTATGTATGTGTTTATCTCAGATTGGCAATACTTTTTAAGCATCGTACCCAGTGCATTGGTGAAAAGGACGGTGAGAGTGTAAACTGGAACAACCTTTCTGATAAACTTACACAACAGACATCAAGAGCCTCTTGCAGATTAGAGAGGGAGAAAGATGTTTCCCAAAACACTTTTGCTCAAGGATGCTTACCGCAGCATTGTTTAGAATGGCAAAAAAAAAAAAAATAGAAACAAGTTGAACACTCAATGATGGGGAACTTTCTCTGTTTATAAAACCATATTTTGGTGTTATAGTTCCATGTCACGGTATTACATCCACTGGAATAATGTATAAACACACACACACAAAAATCATGTTTTCAGAGACTATTCAAAGACGTGATAATGATCAGGAAACACTATGAAGCAAAACCAGGATAGAGCCAGTGTATATATTATGATCCCAGCTATGGAGAATTTATGTAAATATGTGCATAGAAAATAAGGCTGAAAGGAAATATGTCATGATGACATTGTTTGCACACCATTGTCGCTTTTCAGTACCCAGCACCAGAGGATCACTGAATATATCTGTGAATTGACATCATCTATCCCTGATGCTGGGGGAGACTGAAGGCAATAGGACAGCGGGGCAGCAGAGGATGAGATAGTCAGATAGCATCACTGACTCAATGGACATGAACTTGAGCAAACTCTGGGAGATAGTGGAGGACAGGGAAGCCTGCATGCTGCAGTCCATGGGGTTGCAAAGAGTTGGACACAACTTTTAGTTGTTAGCAACTGAACGACAGCAGCTTGGAAGAAGCATCCAAAGTAGCCATTTTTATTTTCATAATTGTGCTTTCATCCAGTCAGTAGGCTTTACACTTATGATCAGCAGAAAAGTTATTGTTAATAGTTATTGAGATCCTAGAAACATGGGAACAGCCTTCAGGAATACGGTGAGCTTTGTATAAAGTGGGGGTTATCTTAGGAACAGGATCAGCATGATGGGTAAGGAGCCCCATTGTGACCGACACACATCCAGTCCTGACCCATGAGCTCGCGTGAGCCTGTGTGTGTTTTTCAGGTACTATCCAATGGGCCACCCAGCCTCTGTCCACCTCTACTTCCTTGCTGACCGTTTCCAGGGCTTTCTGATCAAGCATCATGCTACAAATCTGGCCGTGAGCAAACTCGAGACCCTGGAGACGTGGGTGATGCCGAAGAAAGTCTTCAAGATTGCCAGCCCACCCAGCGACTTTGGGAGGCTTCAGTTTTCCGAGGTAGGAGGCCAAAGATTCTCTCACAACATTGCCTCTAGCCACACTGTTGCTGGGTTCTATTCCTGCTCTGACACTTGTAGCTGGAAATGGAGGAGAAGATGCCTTGAAGGACCCCAAAGATCAGCTCGCCCTGTGCCTGGAGAAGGTCCACGGTGGTGCATATCAGTGCACCCACCAACCTGGAGCCTTGGTATATCTTTCTCATAGACTTCTATTCCTTTTCATTTTTACCCTAATTAGTTGATTCCTTCTAATCCTGTGTCAGTAATAAACCAATAACAAGCCAGTTTCCTAATGAAGTTGTGGCACTAGACCCATCTTACAGATTGGAGAACTGAAGCCTATGGGGAGTCAATAACTTTCTGGATCACAGCTAGGAAGCAGAAGAGCTCAACACTGAATCCAGGTCACTTAGGCCACAAATCCTATGCTTAATTGTGCTTTTGTCTCCCCAGTTCCTAGAATAGGGTTTAACTCAGAGTCATCACCAGATCAGTCATTGAATGGATGAGTGTTGGATGCATGCATGTGTAGAGGATTGGACAGAGGTGTCAGTAGATGGACAGATGGTCTAATGCATGGATGCATGGATCCATGGAACACAGTTTCTACCTCCCAGGACTGCATCGGCTTTCAGTTATTTTTCTACCTTGGGAGATGGATTCATCTAGCACCTCCTTGTAACATCAACACCATCTTGAGACCTGAAAGGCACTACATAATCTGGCCTCTGTCTGCTTCTCTGGTCTCACCCAGGACCCACTCTTTTTCCCACTCACACTTCTTGCATCTTTATGCACATTCCAAGTTCTTTCCTGCCTCAAGCTTGCCACATGCAGATCCTCCTGCCCAGAATACTTTCCCCCAGGTTTTCACCTTTTTCCTGTGGTCATTCTGATCTTAAATCAAATGGTGCACCTTCAGAGAAGCCTTCCATGCTCACCCACTTCTGTCCCTATTTTATGTTTCTTAGCGTTTATCCTCTCAGATGAGAAAGCAGATTTCTCTGATCACTTGGTGATTGTCTGCAAGAGAGCAGACTGTAGCACTTACTGCTGTATCCTCAGCACACAGAAGAGGACACAGCCTTTGTAGATGCAAATAGCATTTCTGAATGAGTGAGTGTATGTGCTTGGGTAGTGATGCTGGTGGGAAGGGGAGGCATGACCAAGCTTGGTGAGTGTTGCCCACACAAAACTCCAGCACCTGATTTCTGCCTTCTGCATGTCAGCAAGTAGCTAAAGAGGTGGTCATCCCTGGAGTTCAGCATTCCCAGTGAATCTGGCTGCTGGGTTAGGGGTAAAGAGCCTGACCATAGGATATGGAGAATCTTAGGGGCTGGGAGTGGGGTGGGGGGAATCATCTGACCTGCTTACATTTACCAGCCCCTGTGGCCCTGCCTGGCCAACCTAGGCCTGAGTGGATGGGCACCACACCGGCAGGGGTGGAAATTTCTTACTAGGTCCCCATTTTCTTTCTTTTAAAAGATTCATGTGTTTATTTAGCTGTAGCGGGTCTTTTTGTTGCAGTGTTCAGGCTTCTCATTGTGGAGGCTTGTCCTGTTGCAGAGCAGGGCCCCTAGGACACACACGGGCTTCAGTAGCTGAGGCTCAGGGGCTCTGGAGCACCAGCTCAGTAGTTGAGGCTCACGGGCTGAGTTGCTCCATTGCAATGTGGGGTCTTCACCTTCCTGCATTGCAAGGCAGGTTCTTAACCACTGGACCACCAGGGAAACCCCAAGCCACCATTTTCAATGAAGGCTCCAAAGGGATTGGCTGGATCCGAGCTCCGTGGGAGCCCACTTCATAAATTACTGGTGTCAAGGAGCAATTAGATGCTGCCCCAGTTGGATTCTGTGCTGGGGGCCCAAGCAGCCGATTGAAGACATTAATGTCCCATTAAGGAGATGGATGCCTGGTCACTGGGCTCTCCCTGTTTATCAGCCTGCCGGTGGGTAACTGGGCACTCCTGGCAGTGACAGATGTTGGCCTCTCCATGACTGGTGATTAGTTAGGGCCTGTGCCGTAGCTCTGGTGCCCTGGGTGTGGGAGCCACCCGGATCTCTGGCAGAGGAACAGCGTGGGGTGCAGGGAACCTTGGAACTGGTGTCATGAAGTTTTTTTCTTGGCTTTAAGGTGAACGGTGTAAAATTGAACTAGAAGGAGGGAATGAAGTACAGGGCCACTTTGTGGGCTGCTGAGAATCTCCATCGGGTCACACGGTCCTGGGGCTTTGCATAGGGCCTGGTTCGCACACTCCGTCCCTGGGAGTCCCATGCTCACGGCATAGAGGAAGGATGCTCCTTCCTTCAGCAGGCAGCCCCCGAGTGCCTATGATGTGCGAGGGTGGGAGGGGCAGTGGTGAACTGAACAGACCAGATCCTTGTTGTTGTGGCACTGCTGTTTACTGGGGCAGCCAGCCAGCAATTGAGCAAATAAGTGAGCCAAAGTATTCCAGTTAATGACAAGGATTATAAAGAAAATAAGACTCCATCCATGTTTCCTGAGGGTTTGACAGGCTGGTGGGACAGCTTTCTGTTACCAAAACAAACTTGGGTCCACTCGCCCGCACTCAGTAAAGCTTAGTCTATTGACATAGGGTTGTGGTGAAGGAAAAGTGTGATGTTTCCTGCCGGTGCCAAGCAAGGAGACCAGGCAGCTAGTGTTCAAAAGGTCCAAACTACCTGATAGCTTTCAGGGAAAGTTTTTTAAAGACAGGGTGAGGGAGGGCACTTGTGGGGTGCATGACCGGCTCGTGGATGTTCTTCTGATTGGTTGGTGGTGAGGTAATCAGGAGTCAGCATCATCAACCTGGTTCCAACGGTTCTGGGCTCTCTCTGCTTATGGGCAACATACAGTTAACTTCTTCCACCTGCTGGGGATTTCAGTATCTGCGAAAAGGCTCGAGGTTATAGCTCAAAATATTATCTATTGTCCTTGAGGAGGAACTAAAAGATCCTCAACTTCATTTAATGGCTAAACGATTATTATTTTGTCTCACTTGACTGTTTTCCTTTCTTTCTGCATTTTCTCACACCTCTGATTAAATTCATTCTTTACAACTTGAAGAAGGCCTTGGAGGCTAAAGTTTTCATTACAGACAAGAGGCAGGTGAAGGACCTAGGGGATCTGTCCTGAGGAGGCCCCAAAGGGTCTTGCTGGGTTACACGTTGATGGAGCGAGTCATTCAGGAAGGCATTTCTAATGAGATAACTTCAGAGTTGAAACCTGTAAAGCAGTCAGCGGTGGGAAGATCTGGAACACTCTGGGATCATCCAAGAGAAGAGCATGTGCAAAGGTCCTGAGGCCCCAGGAAGGAGCTTGGCATGGCCAGTGAGCAGGAGGAAGGTCTCGGGAGGACAGGGAACAGATCATGAGGGGTTTCACAGGTTTGGAAAGAAGTTTGAATTGCATTTTAGGTGCAGTGGGAAAGAAGTCTTGGTGGGCTTGAAGCTGGGGAGCAATATATTGAGCTTGATCCTCAAAACATACTTAAATTTGAGTAATTGATCACTTGATGGTGAATGGCAGTGGACTTCCACAGTGAGGTCAGGTGAGGTCTTGAGCCACAGACATGTGATAGCAATGGGACCCCTCCTGGGCAGCCCCACCTCCCCTTGTGCTGAAGACGGCAGCTGACTTCCTCCTTCTCCTCTCCTAGATTTAGGACAAATTCAAGTTTCCCACTGTCAGCTGCTATACAGCTCTTCCACCTGGGTTACTTGGTTATAAAACTCAAACTTAAGAGAATTATTCACCCCCATTTCTTTGGGGGATAGTCCCCTAATTGGTCATAAATCTCTCTGTTAAGTAGGACCCCAAAGGAGTTTTGTGATCATTAATCTTTTTGTCCATATGCTCAGCCCCTAATCATTCATGACGTAGATAGATGATGGATGGTTTGACAGAGAGAGATTGAGTGTGCTTGAGTGAGTACTGTGTGCTCAGCATTGTTTTAGACACTAGTGATATTTTGGTGAACAAGCTAGATGTGGTCCCTGCCTTCATGCAGTTGACAGTTTTGAGCCATGCAGAGAGGCATGTCAATTAGAATGTGATACTCCACTAAATAACTATACAAATTAAAAGCTAAGCTTAGACAAGAATGTCAGGGGTGCCTGTAAGCAAGGCAGGCTTCTCAGGAGTGGTGACACCTGGGCTGAGAGCTGGATAATGAGCTGGCCAGGCGGAGAGTGAAGAAGGAGAGAAGACCCAGCCCGAGAGAGAGCCAGGCACAGACACAAGATCAGGGGGTGAGAAAGCCCTTCTGGCAGACGTGCTGAGAGTTTCCAGGGTGGCCTGGACAGGGGGGAATGGAGGAGGAGAGAGGGATGTAGATGAGGCTAGAGTTGGATCAGAAAGGACCAGAACTTGCAGGTCAGGACAGGAGAGACTGGAGTAATGAACAACGGGAAGGAACTGGAAAGGATTGTATGGAGGGAAGTCGCAGAATGGGACATCTCTAGAAAAATCTCTGTGACATTGGTGCCTGGCTTGTATCCTGCTTACTCAATCATTTATTCCCTCAATAGACAGTGTTGTTCTCACTCCTCCTGTATTCCAGCCACTGTGCTGGCTCCAGGGGTCCTCAGGAGGAGCAATCCCCGCTCGTCCTCTGAGAGATCAGCTGTTACTATCTATGACTCCCTCTGCTGCCCTGAGGACAGCTCCTCAAGGTCAGTCTCGGCCCAAAGACGGAAACTTGAAGCAGGCTGTGGGCCTGCGATTGTGTATTACAACCACGCCTGGTAGGTGGTAGTTGCCCGACACATCTGTGTTGGATAAATGAATGAATGAATGGGTGAGTGAATAGGAGGCAATCCACAGAAGAATGAATAAGAGCCCAGCCTCTGGGTCCAGACTCCCTGGGTCCCTCTTACTGACCAGAGCAACTCATCCGACTGATCTGAACCTCAGAGCATTTCCTCCGGTGTGAAGTGACAATGAGATCAAGGGTGCTCCCTTGATGGAGGAGGGGATGTTAGCTGAATCAATGCCCCTATGCCCTTAGCAGTAGACCTGGAACACCAGCAGCTCTGAATAAATATTAGCCTTGGAGCCCTGTGTCTTTGGGATGGGTATAGTAACTCATGGCAGAAACAATGAAAACATAAACCAGCTCGTGTTTGCACGGCATGTGTGAAGTCTGCTCAAGGTGTAGACATGTTTACTCACACCTGCACCACCTCCTCACCTCGCATGCATACACACACGCGCACACACACACACACACACACCCCAGAGATGCTGCTCGTGGAAGGACCACAGAAGCAGTACAGACTTCATAGAGTGCTCATCGCCTGCTGCCATGTGGCCACACGCTGCAACTTCAGAACATTATACTAAACCTCCTGGGGGAGAGAAGACCCCCAGATTTCATCTGACTTGAAATAGTAACAGAGCTCAGTATCAAGGATCTATGTCGTTAGTTCATTTTTTTTCCCAAGTTATTCATGCATGCATTCACTAGGTGATTAATGGAGCATTGACTGTGTACCAAGCAGTGCTGGACACCAGAATTCAGCAGGGGGACACCAGAATTCAGTCACAGGGATTTGAGCAGTGAGAGGCCGTTCACTAGGTTATTCTGGATACTGGGTGGAGAATAAATTGGAGTCCCCAGAAGGGGAAAGATGGAAGCCAAGAGCAGATTTCTGGGGTCAGAGCCATACACACACACCCCACTGACTGGCAAGAAGTACGGATCATACAACCATCACTTCCCATAGCATCCAGCTCAGGATGCTTTGGGGAAGCCAAAACTGTCTCTTCCTTGGAAAGCCATCTGAACTCCTGCATATGATGGGCAATGCTGAGGGACCCTCCTTTTTCCTAGCTTATGACAGGGCAGTTCCGAATCCTGAGTTCCACTCTTGTTCAAAGTGATTGCTCTAAAAAGAGGCACGTGATCTGGAAAGCCAACGACCAAAGTGGAAATCAGCTGCACTTGTTGAGTGGCAGGAGTTACGTTTCCTTGGGTTGGCCTGCAAGTGGACATTCATTCATTCCACGTGCACACCATGAACCAGACACAGGAGGCCCAAAGGAAATGGACCATAGGCCCCATAATCCTTCAGACTAGATCCAAATCCCAGATCTCCTGCCAACTTAAGGCCTGTCCAGCCTTAAGTTACTGAGCAAGTAACTTAACTGTAGCCTCAGTTTCCTCATCTGTAAAATGGGTAAATGAAGCCCAGTAAGCAGAATCCTGGGCTTCCCTGGTGGCTCTCTGGTAGAGAATCCACATGCCAATGCAGGAAACATAGGTTTGATCCCTAGTTCGGGAAGATCCCTGGAGGAGGAAATGGCAACCCACTCCAGTATTCTTGCCTGGGAAATTCCATGGACAGAGGAGCCTAATAGGCTATGGTCCATAAGTTCACAAAAGAGCTGGACACAACTTTGTGCCTAAACAACAACAACCAAAGCAGGATCCTAGGCCTTTCTGGGATGGAGCACCCACATTCAGGCCCAATGATTTCAAGATTCCCTCCTGTGTTTCAGGTCGGCACTGACTGGGATGCCAAGGAGCGTCTCTTCCGCAACTTTGGGGGTCTCCTGGGGCCCATGGACGAGCCGGTAGGCATGCAGAAATGGGGGAAGGGCCCCAACGTGACTGTGACTGTCATCTGGGTGGATCCCGTCAACATCATCGCAGCTACCTACGACATCCTGATTGAGTCCACTGCCGAGTTCACCCACTACAAGCCCCCTTTGAACTTGCCCCTGAGGCCTGGGGTCTGGACAGTGAAAATTCTCCACCACTGGGTGCCAGTCGCAGAAACCAAATTCCTCGTTGCGCCTCTGACCTTCTCAAACAGGCAGCCCATCAAACCAGGTGAGTACTTCCAGTGTGTCTGCGGGGCAAGTATTCCAATGCAAAGGCCCTCCCGGGTCCTCCACCTGGGCGGGCGATGCCGCTCAGATGTGGGGCATGTGGGCCGCCTTTGAGAGCAGTGCTCGCCTCTCAGGATTTTTTCCTGCTCATTTGTCATACCAAACCTTCTAATTTTCTGCCTGTCTCTGCACATGGAGGTGATGTCGTCTCTCTGTATTAGACACCTATTTATTAGATGCTGTCCCGTTGGACTTCCAGAAGGCCCTAATCATATTTGAAACAGATGGGAAATAAACCCAGGCTGATATTGAGTTTCAGCAAATCTTGTTTACTGTTTAAAATAAAAATAATTAAAAGAGGAATTTCTGTTCATCAAAAACATGATACACTGGGTGAAGAGACATATCACATACTAGAGGAAAATATTTGCCACACATTTTAAAAAGTGCTCATATTTGAATCTACAAAAAGAACTCAAATTTATAAATTCCCTGAGTCAGAGCAAACTATAAGCCACAGGCCAAATCCAGCTCACTCCCTGTTTTTGTAAATAAAGTTTTATTGGAACACAGTCACACTCATTTACATGCTGACTATGATTGCTTTGGGGCCACAGTGCCATCATTGAGTGGTTGCCCACAGAGCCAAAAGTATTTGCTATCTCTGATATAAAAGGGCCAATCTCTGATATAAAAGAAATTAAAAAAGAGTGAGAAAATATATATGCACACATATAAAAAGGTGTTCAGCCTCATGAGTAATGAGAGAAATGCAAATTCAAATCAAAAAGAGATTCCACTATGTTAGGACATGTTTGAAGTTGAGACAACATTATTTGATGGTCAAGTTGAAGAATAATAACCATCCATGCATGTCCTGGAAGCCACCAGCTTCCCAGGTGATGCAGTTGGTAAAGAACCCACCTGCCAAGGCAGGAGACACAAGAGATGTGGGTTCGATCCTTGGGTCAGGAAGATCCCCCTGGAGAAGTAAATGGCAACCCACTCCAATATTCTTGCCTGGAATATTCCATGGACAGAGGGGCTCACAAAGCGTCGGGCGCAACTGAGCTCACACACAATGAAGAATGATGTATGTCCTGGTGGGAGAGCCACATAATAAAATGAGTTTGGAAAATGCTTTAGCATTTGCTGGTAAAGTTGAACATAGATACATACCACACAGACATTCCACCCGAGGTAGAGGCTTGTGCAGAAATACAGCAGAGTTGTTCATAATAGCAGCAAACCAGAACCAATCCAGATGTCCACCATCTGATGGGCCATCAGTGTGGTCTGTTC
>SJYX01004278.1:0-11036 GCA_006410675.1 Oreotragus oreotragus | reverse complement strand
AGCCATTTTTGTGTGGTTTGAAATCTCAGAGTTGTCTAAACTGGGGTTTCATAATACTCGCCAGAGGATTTCCAGGATAAAAAATATTACTGCTAATCTGTGCTTTCATTCTAATAAAATATCAGCATTCATTAGAAGATCAATTACTTCGGTATGCTCTACCAAATACACAAAGACAGTAATAGCACTGACACTGTAAATTCAGTAGCTATTTTGAAACTTTCCCAGCCCATCTGTTTAATAAACACGCCTACTGTGCAATTGAGAGTATGTGATACATACAAAGCAGTTAGAAAATTAATTTTCAATACATCACTTGAACCTTTATATTTACGACATGTTCACTTGCTAAGTTTTATCACCATTGTACATAGAGGAAAACAGTGTGTACTATAGCTCGATGAACTGAGAAAGGTTTTCTAAAAATAGTTTTGTGGCTGAATTTAGTGCTCACGAAAGAGACGTGCCAGAGTGGCTGAGCCGCAAGGAAGTGCAGATGCTTGGCGCGCCGGCACGCGGGCGGCAGGAGGGCACGGCTCTCGGCTCACTTCCAGCGGATCCGCCACCCCCAGCAGAGGCTGCCATTCAAACCAGCTCTGAGCTGGCTGGGTCGTCTGGGCTCCCGGGAGCTTTTGATCTCCCCTTTACGTCCCTCTTTGTGACCTGAGGGTCCAAACTCGAGACTAGCTGAGTGACCCTGACCTTCCCTGTCTGGATGTCTCATGCTGTTCGGTTTCTGCTAGCTTGCCGAGATCTTAAGACATGTTTAAGGTGACGACTTAACTCCATCAGCTCCTTTCCCACTCACAAAGCATCTGATGGGGCTCTTGCGCCTCCATCATGAAAAGAGGCTTCCAGGAAGGTAACAGTAAAACCCTGGGGTTAATGGTATCAACTCCCCCATACACTTTTTAGGGGCGGAGAGAGGGACAGTGCCTCCTGCGCTGTTTTATGTATTTTGGGGTTTGTGTTTCGTGGCTTCCGTTACATTCCACCAGCCTTCGTTTTCTACCGTGCCTCTTAGCTGATAATGGTTGAGGACACTGGCCTGATGAAAAAGAGGAGGAGGAGAAAGGAGAAGGTCTCTGATTAGCCACCCACGGAGGATCGCACAGTCTATCCATCTAGTGATAGAAACTTGCACGTTTTTTTTTTTTTAACCTAATACAAAAATATTAACACTTCTGGACATTATAGGCATAAGTTGTTATATCTCTACAATATAATAATTTATACTGTACAGCTATAACAGATAACAAAAGGTGCAATCCTTTTAAAAAAATCACACAGTTCACATGTTTTTATCGTTTTATTTTTTAAGTATAAACTTTTTAAACACTTTACATAAATTAACTCCTCTGAGACTAATATCTGATGTACAGTAAATTGTAATTCATATAAAAATCCATAAACAACTTGTCTCACATAATTTACAAAAAAATCAGGGTTTCCTTTGCTTATCAGTGACAAGGATTCTATTTGTCAGTTTTCTTTCCCCCAAGGCAAACCACATGAGCATTGTAAAATTCCTTAGAAATCCCCGCCCTGGCAGCAGAAGTCACGTGTGCCAATGTCCTTTTACAAACCAGCACAGGGAAAGCAGTTGGGTTGTCTAGAAACAGTAACTTTGCCCCACATTTTAAAATTAACAGATACATATCACATCCTATGCAGAGAGACTACTTCTTGTAAGCAAAGGTCGACAATGGTAATACCTGGAAACACTGTATGCCTTTCTACCTTCGTCAGATACAGTGCCTCAGAGAACAAGATGGCCCAGAAGCAAAAGGTTTGGGCCACTTTCTTTAATGATCTGTTTTTCCTTGGAATACTTTCAGTCCAACTGAGTGCAGCGATATGCATATGTAAACATATTCTTTAAAGCCGATCACCTTTTAAGGTCATTCAAGAAGGAAGTCTTTGTTTTCTTTCCTTTTTTTTGTGTGTGTGTGGATTTTTTAAAATAGCAGTCTGATTCTCCCGGAAGGCTCTTCGGTGCCGGAGAGTCCCCCTCGGATTGTGCTACAGACAGATCTGAGCAGAGGTGGGGGAACGGGGCGGTGCTGGGGCTGGAGGGGCCAGTGGCGCCCCGCCGGCTCGGTCCGCGCAGGGGTGGCGGCGGCGCGCGCCTCCCTGCCGCCGGCCCGGGGGTTACCTCTTGCCGATCTCGCTCTGGCGGAGGAACTGGATGTTGTTGGCGCTGTCGGCCAGCTCGGGGTACTGCTCCACGGAGAGTACGTAGTACCCATCGTAGCCCTGCACCTTGCCGGCGCTCAGCAGCTGCCGCTTCTCGCCCTCCGTCCAGAGGCGCGCGCCCTCTTCGCCGTCACGCACGCGCTGCTGCTCGCGCGCCCAGGCCCGGGCCAGCGCGCGCTGCCGCGCCTGCTCCAGGATGCGCGCCTTCTCCTCGTCCAGGGTCATGCCGTAGCGCACGTGCAGCGCCAGCGCCCCAAACTGCATCTCCACGTCGGCGAACCTGCGAGTCCTGCCGTTGACCACGGTGGTGGACTGTGACACGGTCACGTTGATGCCATTCTCCAGCGCCTTGCGGCCGCTGGTCAGCCGCAGAGTGCCCAGGTCGCTCTCGGGCGTGCTGGTCTTGATGAAGTAGTGCGTGTCTTTGCCCTCGATGGTGAAGTGCAGGTTCTCCAGGTAGAAGGCGTTGTTGAGCACGGCCGCCACCTTGATGCAGTCCTCGTTGGCGATGTTCAGCACGTTGGTCTGCACGCGGCCCTGGCTCACGGCCAGCATGACGCCCTTGCCGATCAGCGACTTGACCGTGGCGAACCACAGCCACGACGGCGCGCCGCTGCCTTTGCGCCTGCTCACCTGCACCTCGGCCATCTTCCCCAGGGACAGGAAGGCCTTGGCCTGCCTCGCCACTTGCTGCTGGACCCCAAAAATGGGCTGCAGAGAGAAACAGACCCGCAGGATGGGTTAGAGAACAGTCGGGCTCTTCTGGCCCCAGGGAGCCAGGCTTCCGGGCGGTGCTCCGGTTCTGGGCAGAAATGAAACGCGGGAGTCGGGGCGGGGGTGTGTGTGTGTGTGTGTGGCTGATTAAAACCTCAGTAGGTTCTTTAGACGGAGAAGGCAATGGCACCCCACTCCAGTACTCTTGCCTGGAAAATCCCATGGATGGAGGAGCCTGGTAGGCTGCAGTCCATGGGTCCCTAAGAGTCGGGCTCGACTGAGCGACTTCACTTTCACTTTCATGCATTGGAGAAGGAAATGGCAACCCACACCAGTGTTCTTGCCTGGAGAATCCCAGGAATGGGGGAGCCTGGTGGGCTGCCGTCTATGGGGTCGCAGAGTCGGACACGACTGAAGCGACTTAGCAGCAGCAGCAGATGCAGCAGCAGCAGCAGGTTCTTTAGAAATGAAAAGGCTAAAAAACCCTGGGGGGAGGAATGCACTCAAGACCTTGCTGCCCTCAAGTTGATCCCAATATGTTTTGAAAGGTAAAAAGAAGTAACTCCATCATGTACTGTATGTGTCAAGAGCTTTGTAGTTTCCAAAGTGGGTGAAATGGGCTTCCCTGGTGGCTCCTTGGTAAGGAACTCGCATGCAAGGCAGGATTTGCAGGAGACTTGGGTTCAGATCCGTGTGCCAGGAAGATTCCCTGAGTGGGTTCCCACTCCAGTGTTCTTGCCTGGAGAATCCCACAGACAGAGGAACCTGGTGGGCTACAGCCCAAAAGGTCGCAAAGCAGCTGCAAGACTGAAGCGACTTAGTCCGCACACATGAAGGTGGGCGAAATATTCAGGTTTTTGCCTTTTCTCTTTCCGTTTCTAGATACCCTTTTCCCAGGCTCACCCCATTTGGGGACCCAGCTTACCAGATTGTCCATCCCAGGAGCTTTCTCCATGGGAGGCTGGTGAGAAAGTGCCAAAATGCAGAGGAAGGCTGGATCACCCAGTCCCACTTTAAGCTAAAGTCCCACTTTAAAGCACATGCTTTTAATTTACTTACAGCCGTGTGCTTTAATTTAGGTAAACTCTGTACTGTCTCCTGGTGAACAGAGCTTTCAGCTGAATTTGACTGTATAACTGACAGACTGAAATGGGCCAGGATGAGCGCACAGTGGGGACAGCTGTCAACGAGTGTTTATCGCTTTAGGAAAACATTTATTTTTCGCAGACTGAGGGACAGTGGGCCTTCTGCATTCACAAGGGTTTTTAAATTGGGGGCATCTTAACTCAGGCATCTCTTAGACTACCAGATGTTCGTCTGGCCAGCATTTTCCCCAATTGGAAGCACGTGTTTCGTTTGCAGCAGTGAAAGACACATTTGTTTTCTGTTCTCCAGGCATCCTTGATGTCTTTGCTGGCGATTCCCTGAGCTGTCCTTATGGTGCACTTCTCATGACACAGAACCTGAACTGTATGGAAAAGGCTGCCTAGGAAAAAAAGTTGGCAAGTCCATCTGTACAGTATGACTTAAGTGTTTTCAGACATGTTGGAAAGTCATCTGCAATTATTACGTGCTCAAAGGCATTAGCAAACTTAGGGATGTCTTCATGGCACTTGATCAGTGCAGGTATATTTGCAATTAGAGATGTTAAAATGGCTCCCAGGTCCTGGAAGCTGAATGGGTTTTGCCTTTTAATTGTGAAGGTGACATCGGAGAAAGGAATTGCTTTTAAGTTAAGTATGAAACATGTACCAGAAAGCAGAGGTGTTGGCGTTGTGTGTATGTGTATGTGGTGTGTTTTAGCCAGGCTTGCCTTTTCGTTTTGAGTTCGTTGAGATTATAGGAAATTGCTCAAGGGGGGAAATTAATCTTTCTAAGAAACACTGTGCTCTCTTCTTATCATTATGGGGTAACCCAGTTTCTTGATCTTTAATTATTTTTGCTTTAAGCTAGAAATTCTGATATTTTGTTGTCGCGTTCCTTTCTGATCTCTGAATGGTGGGAATTAAAAAGTGTCATTTTGTGAAATGGCAGCTTTGGTTTCGCAATTTTCCATTCTTTCTCCTTTTACTTCTAAGAACGGTTCCAGGCCTCCTAGTCTGTTAGTTTCAGGAAAATTCCATAAACACCTAGTGGTAGGTGGAGCTTTACTGGAGGCCATTTTGTTTTTAATCTTTTTCCCTTGAAAACACGGCTAACATTTTAAAGAAGTGGAACTTTGTGGCATTGTTTGTGAGCTGCTAATTTGTAACATGAATTCCCCGTCCTCCTGTTTATTGTATCTTTGCCCTAAGGTCCCAAATCTTATAAATGTGCATTCCTGGGATTCTCTGTAGAAGCCCTGCACTCAACAATGAGCTTTCATATTTTATTACTGTTTGATAATATCTTTCTGTTTTTATTAGCATCACTAAAAGCAGACTGAAGCCTGTTTCACAGGCCCCTGGTCTGCTGAACAGAAATGCAAGAGAGAAGTGGTGCTTTCTTTCCTGAGTCCAAAAAAAAAAAGGTCTTTGGTACCCAGGGAGTCTGATTAAACAGGGGACTGTAAGGCACAAGCAAGCCCTTTGTCATCTTTCATAGTTTCGCTTTTTGTCTCTTACCGGTATATCATCCCACTGCTGACTCTTCACGAGTTCATAAGAAGGCTCCGTTAAATCAAATTTGGGGACAGGGAATCCAGGAATAGCATTGTGCAGATGGAAGCCAAAGGTCACCAGCCAGCTGTTAACATCTAGGAAAAGAAGGTCCAAAATGAAAGACTTCTGAGTTCACTTTGTGCTTTCTGACACCGAGAGCCTTACCTGAAAACCCCACCTTCACAAACGATAACCTGAGAAAGAGCTCCTGTTTGCCTCTGCCCTACAATTAAAAACACTATTTTCAGACATGGTAAAAATAACTTCAGTAGCAGAAGAAGGGAGGCAAGGGCTGCAGACAGTGTGGATAACAGAGACTCACTTAGACAGATGGGTACCCAGTCCCACCTGGGAAGTTGCAACCCGTGCTGGTAATATTTTTTTTTTTTTAAGTTGAATGACAATGCCTAGCAGTGTGAAAGAGACATGGTTGTTGAACACAAATGACATCTGTAGTTAGTGAAGGCTGGTCTTAACTAGAAGTCCTGTGTTATTAGCATTCCAAAGTGGCTGCCCAAGGATATGCAAGTTTCCACCACCCATTTTCTATTAATAAAAACCCCACATCGAGTGTATGAAAATCAACAGTCAACTCTTAATCAAAGATGAATGCCAAAAGCTGGCTGAGGGCACGGAAGTTCTGATTCCCATCAGTTCTGACTTCAAAGGCTCACTGCACACAGGTGGAGACAAACTTTTAAGGGAGAGAAGCTGGAAACCTTTAAGATGGTATTTTAAAATATTGCCATGTGACTCCAAAAGCCATTACACTGAGAATAAAGCTTTTATTCTATTCTGGAGGTTATACTGTTACAGAACTACTCAGCAGGCTTGCAGCTTTATGAGTACAGTTGGGTGTAGATTATTTTATATATTAAGCACATTGCTGGAAAATTTGAAATTGCATTTCACCTAATATATTTTATGCTATTCCATCTCTCTTTTGATGTTTTTCAAAAAATGCTGCTGTGGCATTCCCTGGTGTCCATGTTGCTAGGAGAGGATGAATTCAGGAGTGGTGGGTTGCCAGCCTCTCAGGCAGCCACTGTCAACACCTCTTAAATAAGCAGTGGGGGACTGCTTGTTGGAATGATGGAGGTCACTTGCTCCCTGATTCCTTCTCCAGGGCACCAACTCACACCTCTCTGTCAGGCTGGCAGGTCCCTTTCTGCAGGCATCATATAGTCTATAAACTTAGTGGTATGCTCCTTCTTTTTTAAAATTAAAAAAAGTATTTATTTGGCCAATATTTATTTATTTGGTCTTAGTTGTGGCACTCAAGATCCTTCACTGTGGCCTGAGCTGTCTAGTTATGGCAAGAGGACTTGTGCCATGGCATGTGGGATCCTGGTTCCCCAACCAGGGATTGAACCAGAGTTACCTGCACTGCGAGGCAAATTCTAAACTGCTGAACCACTAGGGAAGTCCCATCCCTATTTTAAGTGGAGGGCTGGTGGTGGTGGAGAGAGAAAAATCCCAAGTTTGTTGCATAGGAGAGAAGTGATATATGTGTGTGCGTGTGCACACACGTGCATAAGATTAGAGGGGGCATGGCTTATGTTTCAGAGAAAATTTTTGAATGGGGTTAGAGGTGCTCCTACTGTGAACGCTGTCTGTGAAGCAGTGAGAAGTCAGAGGCTCTTAACATGTTGAAGGTTACTGCCCAGATACTGGGACATGAATGCAGATGTGTACTGGGGAACCCTGAAGGAGAATACCCATTTGGGTGTTGCTGAGTCGGGATGCTGACAGCAGGGACTTGGAGTGGGTTCGTGGGGGAGAGAGCTAGGCGAAGCTGGAGACAGTCTGCGGAAGCGGGAAGCAGATGTGAAATGAACAAGGGCAGTATTTTGAGAACTGTACTGAGAACCGAGAAGAGAGAACATCCTGGCAGGCTTCAAATATTGAACAAGGAGAGAGACAGCCAGACGGAGCATCTAACACGAGGCAAAACAAAACAGAAAACCCCAAACCATACCAGACACAGAAAAAGAAAACGGGGAATAACCTTCCTCTAGGAAACATAAACAAGGGGGTTAATTACGGCAGTGTAACTCAGGAACAAAGTGGAAACAGAAGGGCTCAGCGTCCCTGGGGCTGAGGATGAGTGGAGATCTCTGCTGGCTGAAGGGAAGCCCTGTGGACTGGGTGGGAGTGTAAACTTGTGCGGCCACCAAGGAAAGCAGGATGGAGGCTCCTCACAAAGCTAAGAACTGAGATCCCATGTGACCCAACAGTCTCTCTTCTGGCTAGTTATCCCCAAATGCAAAAACACTAATTTGAAAAGATACACGCACCTCTGTGTTCACTGCAGCATTCTTACAACAGTCAAGATAAGGAAACGCACTAAGTGCTTATCCATAGATGAATGGATAAGGGAGAATCGGTGTATGTCTATCCGTACGTTCACACACAATGGAATGTTAGTTGCAAAAAGTAAAATCTTGCCATTTGTAACAACATGGACGGATCTTGAGGGTATAATGCAAAGTGAAGTCAGTCAGATGGAGAAAGACCAATACCGTATGATTTCACTCGTATAACATTTTTTTTTTTTTGCTGTACCACATGGTGTGTGGGATCTTAGTTTTCTGATCAGGGATTGAACGCTGGGCCCCCAGCAGCGCAAGTGTAGAGTCTTAACCACTGGACCCCCAGGGTATTTCCCTAACTCCTCTGAAACAAACGATCAAACCAAGCATGCAGTAGAGACCGGAGTAGTAGTGGCTACCCGGGGGAAGGAGATGGGGGGAAGGACAAAGTGGATTAAGGGCATCAGCTCTCTGGTGACAGATGTTGAATGAGTTTTGGATGGTACACTGTAGCGTATACAGAGGTAGAGACATAATGTTGTACACATGAAACATATAATGTTATAAAGCAGTGTTACCTCAATGAAGCGTAATGAAGGTTATTACAGAGAATTACAGTTTTGCTTGGGCTTCCCTGGTGGCCTAGATGGTAAAGAATGAGACCTGGGTTCGATCCCTGGGTGGGGCATATTCCCTGGAGAAGGGAATGGCTACCCACTCCAGTATTCTTGCCTGGAGAATCCCATGGACAGAGGACCCTGGTGGGTTACAGTCCATGGTGGTCCAAAGAGTCGGACACCATTGAGTGACTAACACTTTCACTTTTTTTCCACTACTGCTTAAAGCAGAATTGCATGTTATTGTATTTTATTACTACAAAGTAGGATTGCTATCCCCATTTTACTGTTGCGGAAACAGACTCATAGTCATGTGGCTTGTCTATAAGGCACATGACCTGTTGTTGGACAGGCATTCAGATTGGAACTCCAGTTTGGGGGCTTCAAGGTCATGTTTTCCAAAACCCCCCACCCCCAGCCCATGTCCCTTCCCTTCAAATGGCATGCCTAGATTCCATGTCATTTCAGGAAAACTGTGGTCTTGGGCGCTGGCCGCATAGAAAGTAAAAGACTATGTCCCCGTGTCCCTCTGTTGGTTTTTCCTTGGTTTCATTGAAAACATTAGACATTCGGTTTTTTTTTTAAAGACATTTGATTTTGCAGGAGGAAGGCATCAAGTTAAACCCCCAGCAGTTATTTTATGGATTCAATGATTAACTCAGTACTTGGAAAGGAAAAACAATTCTGCTTACCTGTGATGTAGTCTTTCACATCATGGATTTTGCTTGCTGGGTTGTTATTCCTAAACATATACAGGTTAAAGGGAGCTGGATCCTTCCCAATTCTTTTCCAGATTTCTATGTCAGGGGTTGTCCACCGTCCTGCCAAAATGTCATAATCCCTTTCTCCAAAATGGATTAATTTTGTGAGTGGGTCATACAAGCCACCGTGAAATCCAATTACCAGCTGGAAGTCAATATTAGAGTCAAAATAGATCTCACCATAGGCGGTGTACTGAATCTGTTTGAGCATAAGCCCGTTGCTACTGAAAACGGCCAGGGGTGTCCCTGTGTTGTCCGACGCGATGTAGAATTCATCCCCGCTGCTGATTTCCATGGCGAAGAGATGTCCTTGGAGGTCGTAATAGAGGGAGGTGATCTCCGAACTTGAGTGGTTGTAGACGTGAGTAATTCTGGTGGGGTAAGTGAGGTCCGCATAGAAGAACTGCAGGTGCTGCCCCAGACTGGTCTTGCTGGACACGCGCCTCCCCAGGCCATCGTAACGATAGATCACAGTCCAGCCGCTGCCTTTACTGTAGACTCGGGTCAGAAGCCCCTTGGAGCTGTACTCGAAGATCTCGGTGCCTCTCTGGCGCAGGAAACCGTCCTCATCCAACCGGTACTGAACGTCACCCAGCCGGGTGATCCTGTCTCGCAGGTCGTAGCGGAGCGGGGTCAGCCGCGCGCTGCTACTCGGATTCAGTAAATGGAGATTCCCGTTCAGGTCGTAGTTATAACGCCACATGATTTTTTCATTCAGGTAGACCGTCTGGAGCTGTCCGTCGACGTCATACTCATAAGCGTACTTGGTGGTGTTAGCGAAGGGCCCTATTTTAATCTCTCTCTTGGTTACCCGGCCCATGTTGTCATACTGAATTGTAATCCAGTACATGAGCGACCTGAATATCTCATACTGAATCTCCTTGATGCGGCCGTGAGCATCAAAGTGCTTTGTGTAAGTCATGACAGCTGTGGAAATGATCTGGTTAATATCGTAATAGATGACGCCAAATTTTCCAAACTGCTCCACTTTGCCCGAAATGTCGTCGAACTGATAGAGGTCAATGGGCAGGGGCGTCTCATTGATGACACCCTGCATGCTGGTCACCCGAAAACTGTTGTCATAGCTGTAGTCGAATCTCGCGTTCACCATCCCATCTTCGCTGAAGCGGAAGATCTGCCTGTCAATCAGGGGGCCGATCTGCCTGTATCTAATGGTGCAAATGAAACCATCGCTCTGGAGGTTTACCGTTTTGAGGACTCCCGCCGTCTCGTCGTAGGTGAAGCTGACCCGCGTGCTGTCGTATAAGATCTCTGAGAGCCTGGTCTGCCTTCGATACTTGAATAAGACCCTCCTGCTGGTCCCCAGGAAAGCCGTCTGCAGAAGCAGCCCCTCCTCATTGTAGTCGGTGATGACCGAGGCGTTGCTCTCCGGGGGGTTGTATATGTTGCGGTAGTAGCCGATGGAGCGGATGGTCTGCATGGTGTGGCGAGCCACGCTGGGCATGGTGATGGCAGAGAGCTGGTCCCACATATCGTATTCAAAGATGTACTGCCGCTGGCTATGGAGCAGAAGCACCATGGACTGCAAAGAGGGAGCATGCCATTAGCTGATATTTGCGAATGAGGGGGCGGGAAGTAAAAGTAGGCGTAGTGACCACAAAGGCGCAAAAATAGTCCGCCTGAGAAAATGATTTTTGTTTTAATTGAGTTCTCCTTGACCTTCCCTGTCCTTAACGATTTCCTGCCTAATTTGCCTGGATGCTTAATTGCCAGCGGTTTCGCACTGAGTGCCTCAACTCTCATAATGGGCTGTCAGGATCAGACTTTTTTTTTTTT
>SJYX01004277.1:0-47295 GCA_006410675.1 Oreotragus oreotragus | reverse complement strand
GCCCTTCCTACTGCCCCAGCGTCCACCCTGAGGTCGGGCCGAGCTTCCCTCGCCGGTTTCGTGCGTCCTCAGTTTGCCCAGGCCTGGGTGCCGTCCTTCCTCTCCACCGCAGATTGTCCTGCGCTCGTTTCTGCCTACCCCTTGCTCGTCAGCCCAGCCCCACCCCGCCCCAGGGGGCGCCTACCCCTCCCCCCTTAGGGTTTCTGTCCTTCAGGGTGTGGTTTTTCTCTCCCACCGTTGTCCCTTCCTGCTTGTCCGCTGGAGCTCCCGCGCCACGCTGTCAATGACCACCTTTCCGCGTTCACGCCTGTCGCTAGTCCTGGAACTGGACATCTCAGAGCCCAACTTCTGCACTCTCTAGGCTTTCCCGGCAGCCCGGAGGCATAGTTCAGTTCTACTTCTCCTCATTCTGGAAGGCTTTGGTGCCAGACTCTTGGGATTCAGTTTTCCTCTTCGGTCCTAGTTCCTGTAGGCTGGCTGTGTCACGGTTGTTCTTTAGTGTAGGTTTGAGAGGGGTTTTGTAAACTAAAACACGCTCTTGTATTTTATTCCAAATGTTATTCTTTTCATTGGTGTATTGCATCTCAGTTTTTGCCGCTGAATCACTTTTCCCACTCGGCATTTCACCTTTTCCCCTGAGTTTTCAATCTAATTAGTTAGTTGTCCAGGTATCTCAGGTACCATCACTGTTCTCACCACTCTGGTCTCTTCCTTGTTATCTCTAGGAGTTAGGTGAATCCATCATCGAACCTTTTATTTCTTGTTTGACCTAATCCTGTAGTTTACTTCCATCTCTGTTGGATATTGTTTCTGCGTGTATTCTGGGTGTCTCCGCCAGTATTTAGGCTTGTTCTACCCTTGTGTGCCGTAACAATTGAGAACTTTTTTTTGTGTGTGTGGTCTTCAGCATTTTATTTTTTATTTTTTGATGACCCTTATCAATTCGCTTAATTTTACTTTACAATACTGTATTGGTTTTGCCATACATCAACATGAATCCGCCACGGGTGTACATGAGNCTACCCTTGTGTGCCGTAACAATTGAGAACTTTTTTTTGTGTGTGTGGTCTTCAGCATTTTATTTTTTATTTTTTGATGACCCTTATCAATTCGCTTAATTTTACTTTACAATACTGTATTGGTTTTGCCATACATCAACATGAATCCGCCACGGGTGTACATGAGTTCCCAATCCTGAACTCCTCTCCCACCTCCCTCCCCATACCATCCTTCTGGGTCATCCCAGTGCACCAGCCCCAAGCATCCTGTATCTTGCATCGAACCTAGACGGGCGATTCATTTCTTACATGATATTATACATGTTTCAATGCCATCCTCCCAAATCATCCCACCCTCTCCCTCTCCCACACAGTCCAAAAGTCTGTTCTATCAATTGAGAATTTTTAAAGGTCTCCACAGGGTACCTGCTGCTAAGTCGCTTCAGTCGTGTCCGACCCTGTGCGATCCCAGAGACGGCAGCCCACCAGACTCCGCCATCCCTGGGATTCTCCAGGCAAGAACACAAGAGTGGGTTGCCATTTCCTTCTCCAGTACAGGGTTAGGGTTACCTAAAGATCATCTTTTATTTGAAGGGCATATAATTCACTTTTTGAGTGAGCCCAATTGCTTTATATTTTCTCTTTGATTATGATAGTATTTTTAAAATCAAAAGTGTGTCAGTAATTAGTGTGTTCCTCACTTTTCCGCTATAAGTTGTACATTCATAATTTTTAGTTGTTTAGTTTGTCTAAGAAAAGGGAAAGGAAGGTGAATGTAATCCCAAGGATTGGGTAACTCTTGGGTTGGGATCTGTCTGTCTCAGGAAAGGGAATAAGTTCACTCACTGGAGACGGAGGGTCTTCCCGTACCCCAGCATCTCTTATTTGCAGAGCCCTTGGCTAGGACTGCTCTCTCATTGCGGTGGCTTATCCAGGCAAAAGTGATTAGTTTCTCCTACACTACTTTTCTGCTTGCTTCCAGTATGTTCCTCCTGAGTTTGTCTCCTTAAGGCTAGTTCACATGTGTGGTGAGATTTTTTTTCCTCCACTCCTGTCCTTGTTTCCCACAGCTCTGATTTCCTCCGTCTGCTTCCTTGTTTCTGATCTTCAGTAATTAAGAAAACGATTGAAAGAAGGGAGGTTTTTGTTATGATTGAAATATGACTGGAAGTGGTGGCATGGTAATGAGGCCATGGGAAAGGCTTGTGGTAATTGCCCCTCCTGCCTATTTCCTGCTGCTCTGGTTTCCTCTGGCCTCTCTCTTTATATGTGGGGTGGACCAGCTCTCAGAGAGAGCTGCCTTTAGAACTGGCCTAGAACAGCAGTAACACCTCTGCTTCCCTTTCCTGATAACTGGTCAGCCTGTGCAGTGCTTACCAGTGGTGTCTGTTGGTATTAACCTGAGTGACTTTTATTGTTTGGTGAGAAATGGTAGGAGAACCAGGAGGAGGATGGGTTTATTTCAGGATTTGTGTTTTGACAGAAACTGGTTGCCATCTCTGCTCCCATGAGTATAAACTGCATGTAGAGAGTATAAACCAGTCCTGAAGGTTTGAACTGGTCCAAAGTGAAGTCTGTACTTTTGAAGTGTTGATTCCCCAGTCCTCTTTAAAAATGAAAACTTACTGTTAAGGTTTTGTTGTCGTAAGAAACTTTTTGTGAGGTGTGTGTGTAAGTGCATTATAAAGGATTAATGTCTGCTCAGAAGTGGTCTGCATGAATTCACAGGTTGTGAAGTTCCTTTGCCTTTATTATTTTTTAAAATTTATTTTATTGATTTGGTTTGGATGGGTCTTTATTGCTGCGTGAGAGCTTTCTCTAGTTGGGGTGAGCGGTGGCTTCTCTTGTGGAGCACAGGCTCTAGGGTTGCACAGGCTTTGATAGTACTGGCACTCGGGCTTAGTTGCCCTGTGGCATGCAGGATCAAACCTGATCCAGGGATCACACTTGTGTCCCCTGCACTGACAGTTAGATTCTTAACTACTGACCAATAGGGAAGTTCTCCTTTGATTTTAAACAAACCTATCTTTTATTTCTTCTTGTGAGGCAGCTGTAAGTCAGCAATGATCAGTTAGCTCTTGGTTGTTAACATGAGTATATGCAGTGTCCTTTAAAAGCCAAGTAGTATGGCACTGGTGGTGTTTGACTAGTGAGAAGGTGAATCTCTGATAGAGCTTAGAAGCCGTTGTTTTCTCTTTTTTCTTTTCCCCAAAAGAGTGGGAATATAATTTGAAGTAAGGTGAAGAGAGGGGATACACCTTAGAAACCTGTGGTAGGTTTTGATATATTTTTGACCCAATTATTGAGAATCCCTTGGGCTGCAGGGAGATCCAGCCCTTCAATTTTAAAGTAAATCAGTCGTGAATATTCATTGGAAGGACTAATACTGAAACTCAAGCTCCAATACTTTGGCTGCCTGATGCGAAGGACTGACTCATTGGAAAAGCCCCTGATGCTGGGAAAGATTGAAGGAGGGAGAAGGGGACGACAGAGGATGAGATGGCTGGATGGCATCACCGACTCAAGGGACGTGAGTTTGAGCAAGCTTGGTGATGGACAGGGAAGGAAGCCTGGCGTGCTGCAGTCCATGGGGTCGCAAAGAGTCGGACATGACNTGGGAAAGATTGAAGGAGGGAGAAGGGGACGACAGAGGATGAGATGGCTGGATGGCATCACCGACTCAAGGGACGTGAGTTTGAGCAAGCTTGGTGATGGACAGGGAAGGAAGCCTGGCGTGCTGCAGTCCATGGGGTCGCAAAGAGTCGGACATGACTGAGCAACTAAACTGAACTGAACGAGTGGACTCCTTTTTTTAAGTCCAAGAATCAAATTAGTTGGTTTTGTTTTGACAATTACAATGTCAGCTATGTATGCTGTAATTTCCTACTTTAAAAAATTTGATTTTTTTGGCCATGTTGAGTGGCGCGTGAGATCTTAAGCTTCTCCATCAGGGATTGAACCCTTGCCTGCTAGAGTGGAAGTGCAGAGTCTTAATCATTGGACTGTCAGGGAAGTCCCTCTCCTACTCTTTATTTTCTTGACAGTGTTTCTCTCAAAGATGCTTGTTCTGTACTTTTTAAAGAAAGTTATTTTAGTTTTGAAATTTCTTGGCCTAGGTTTTGAAGAGCAGGTTTGTGAAATTCTGGCTGACATAGCATGTGTGTTATAGTGTGTTTCAGTTTTCAGAAAACTCATTTTCATACTGGAGTTATGAGCTCAATTAAATTGAAATCCAGTTCACTGTTTGAAATTAATTTATGAAACGAGGCTTGGATCAAGGAGTAGGTGTTTCATTTAAGACTAGGCAATGCTTTACTTTTAAAGGGTGTTAGCAATGTGGCATTGGCACCCCACTCCAGTATTCTTGCCTGGAAAATCCCATGGACGGAGGAGCCTGGTGGGCTGCAGTCCATGGGGTCGCTGAGGGTCAGACACGACTGAACGACTTCCGTTTCACTTTTCACTTTCATGCATTGGAAAAGGAAATGGCAAGCCACTCCAGTGTTCTTGCCTGGAGAATCCCAGGGACGGGGGAGCCTGGTGGGCTGCCATCTGTGGGGTCACACAGAGTCGGACACGACTGAAGTGACTTAGCAGCAGCAGCAGCAGTGAGAATCTAACCTGCATTTTTTAAAATATTTTCAACCATTATGGATATACTTTTCAAAAATTTAGTCCTGTTAACACCCTGTAATGTGGTTGCATTTTTGTCAAACTGAAATGTAACTACAGCTTTAAGCAAAGTGGCTCAAAATCTTAGAGACTGTAGTATGAAAGGAATTTAAACCCAGGTCTATTCAATTCAAAGAAAGTGGCATTTCCTCCACTTCTTAGAACATATGTTTGATTAGATTAAACTTTGATTATTTTCAAGGATTTGTAGAGAGAATTTTATTTGGATTTAGACTTGTTGCTATACCTTCGTTTTTTTTTTTTGCGATATACCTTCATTTGTTATTAACTTTTTATGTAAGTTGTCTCATAGTAGCTTACTCATTTAAAGTTATGCTATACATACATAATCCACTAATACTTTATTTATATGTCCACGTCATGATATCTGGGATGTTAGTTCTCTGACCAGGGACCAAACCCATGCCTTCTGCAGTGGAATTGTGGAGTCCTAACCACTGGACTGCCAGGGAGTTCCCCCAATACTTTAATGCTTTGCTCTTTACTCAAAGTTTTTTACATGTCACGGAAGAAAAAAAGGAAGGAAAGAGAAGTTGCCCAGTTGTATCCGACTCTTTGCGAACCCATGGACCGTAGCTGACCAGGCCCCTCCATTCATGGGATTTTCCAGACAAGAATACTGGAATGGGTTGCCATGTCTCAATCCTCTCATCAAATCAGTTCTAGGTATACCTGTGGAGACTTTTAGAAGCTCAGCGTTCCTTCTTGCTATTAACATCTTTCTCCCTCTTTGTCTTCTTGAATTCTTTCCATTCCTGTCCTCCTGTTTTCCTCTTCTTTCTCTCCTTCCCTTGTTTTCTCTTTCTTTTTTGCCTTCTGTTCCTTCAGCCACATACAAAAATACTCAACACGCAAGTCTCAGCTAAGGAGGTTGTATTCCTTCTGACTCTGTTTGCCACCATAACATTGCTGCTTCCTAAGCAAGCAGATGAAAGCTTGAAATATCTTTGCAGTCTCACGGGTTTGGGGAAGGTGTATAGTGCTGTCTGTATTGTACATGTCTACTTAGCTGGAATGTGTGCTGTTTGGAAGGTGGGATTTTTCATTTGATAATAATGTTTGTTGTCAGGTCATAAACAAGAGAATAAGTGGGCTTAAAAAATACAAATTTAACTGAAATAAGGTCTAGGGAAAAAGTAACCGTCTTTAGGATTTATTGACAAGCCTAACTTGTTTCCTAGACCAAACCAGTTCTTCCCCCTCTCTTTTTTCAAGTTAATTTACAAATTTCCATTTTAAGATTGGTTTTTGGGTCAGGCTGGCTGGGACTGTTTTACGTAAGAAAATGCATTTTAGAAAATTTGAAAAAAAAAGTGGTTTATCATTGTTTAACATTTTAGTTTAAATCTTTTTTCTTTTTTCCCTAGATAAAGTGTACAGTTTAAAAAGAATGAGCTCACACCTTGCATACTTTTTTTTAATTGAAAAATATAAACTACATGCCAAAGGAGGTATATGAAGTAGAAAGAACATGGAGTTTTCAAAACCAAAAATAAAATGACCAACCAAGAAATGGAACATTAATGCCACCTTAAACTGCTTTATGTATTCCATCTCCTAAGTTACTTTTTCCCTGGGGGGTTACCATTACCCTATTATTTTGATCTTATTATTTTTAAGAATAATTTTTACTTGATATGTATCCATAAATTATATATGGTTTAGTATTGCCCATTTTCAGTCTTGATCTAAATGGGATTGTGTGATTCTCTGGATACTTTACATGTTTTAGATTCATCCATTTGATTCTCTTCCATCATTTTCAGTAGTATGTTACTGCACTGTAGGGATATGGCGCATCTTATTCCATTGTGATGAATGTTTGTCTCATTTCCAGGTTTTTTTTTTTTTTCCTCTGATTACAAATTATACTCATTCTCCTTGTGAACATTTGCACCCCACCTCAAAACGAGTAAACTAGTTTGCTGAGATTGTATGACTGAGTGGAATTTTGGGGTTGTGTGTAGGATATGTGTAACTTTACCAGGTAATCCCAAATTATTAGTGTTGTTTTGGTCACTAAGCCTGGCCCTTTGTGACCCCATGGACTGTGGCCCCTGCAGGCTCCTCTGTCCTTGGGATTTGCCAGGTAGGAACAAAGGAGTTAGTTGCCATTTCCTTATCCAGAAGTCTCTCTAACCCGGGGATTGAATCTCCTGCATTGCAGGTGGATCTTTTTTTTTTTTTTTTTTTTAAGGGGAAATAAAAAAAATTTTTTTTATTTGTTCGGTTTTGACTGTACTTGGTCTTTGTTGCTGTGCATGAGCTTTCTCTAGTTGTGATGTGTGAGCTTTTCGTTGCGTGGTGCGTGGCTCCTCTTGTGGAGCATAGGCTCTAGTGCTTTTGGGTTTTGGTAGTTGTGGCACTTGGGCTAAGTAGTTGCAGTTACTGG
This sequence comes from Oreotragus oreotragus, assembly GCA_006410675.1. Classification (NCBI taxonomy): domain Eukaryota; kingdom Metazoa; phylum Chordata; class Mammalia; order Artiodactyla; family Bovidae; genus Oreotragus; species Oreotragus oreotragus. The sequence continues at coordinate 40,212 of SJYX01004277.1, read as the reverse complement.
GCTCTGGAACACAGGCTCCAGTAGTTGTGGCACATGGGCCTAGTTGCTCCAGGGCATGTGGAATCTTCCTGGATCAGGGATCAAACCTGTGTCTCCTGCATCTCTTTACCACCGAGCCACCTGGGAAGCCCATAGTGTTATACAGTCATTCTTAACTAGGCTCCTCATTTGAACCACTGTGTGCTGGGCTTAGTCACTCAGTCCAGCTCTTTGCGACTCCATGGACTGTAGCCCACCAGACTCCTCTGTCCATGGGATTCTCCAGACAGAAATACTGGAGTGGGTTGCCATACCCTCCTCCAGGGGATCTTCCCAACCCAGGGGTTGAACCCAGGTCTCCTGCATTCCAGGTGGATCCTTTACCATCTGAGCCACCATTTGAACCACAGAACATAGAAAGTTACTATTTCCTCAGTTCTCTTGAGGATGTTACATAGGTAGTCTCATTCTAGATACCTATAGGAAAATATAATTCGTACATGCAATGGATATGTTTGACACTGGAGCTTAATTCTTAAAGACTGAATTGGTGAGAGCACCACATTCTTGCTAACATTTGGTATTGCTTTAATTTTTTGTTTAGCCAATTCTAGTGGGATGTTTTAGATAGATCTTTTATGAACAACACACAGCTGGATTTTGCATTGTTATTGCAATCTGCCAACTTCTCTTTTAAAAACTGGAGCATGGAGACCATTCATGTTTATGGTAATTATGGATGTTTCAGGTACATTTCTGCCATATCATCCTGTATTTGTCTTTATTGTTTTTCTGTCCTTTTTGCAATTTTCTTTTTTTTTTGGTTTGGCTTCCTCCAATTTAAAGACATTTTTCAAATTTATAAAAGCTGAAAGAGTATACTGTATATCTTTGAACTAGAGTTACTACTTAATATTCACATTGACTTTTTTTCTATATATACGCCATGCGTAATCTTTTGAGCCTAAATGATTTGAAGGTAAAATGCAAATATCTTGACAATTATGCCTAAATGTTTCCTTAGCAAGTGTTTCTTCACAATAAAAACGTCTCATAAATAGCCACAATAACAGCTTTACACCTAGGAAAGGGAATGCTTATTTAAAATATAGTGTAGAATGTCAATAAAATTTGACATCCACATTCAGATTTTCCCAACTGTTCACAAAATATCTTTTATAACCTCCCTATTCAATCAGGACTTCTGTTTCTTTTTACCCTATTTAGTTATTGTCACTGAAGTATACTACAAATAATAATCATTTCTTAAGTGATTATTTTCTCAATTATTTATCAGATGTAACTGTCTGTCAGAAAGTCATCTGATAAGCAAGAGTTAACTTTTGCTGTCACTTGTTCAGTCGCTAAGTCCTGTCTGACTTTCTGTGACCCTGTGGACTGCAGCACACCAGGACTCTCTGTCCCTCACTATGTCCCTGAGTTTGCGCAAACTCGTGTCCATTGAGTCGGATACCTTAATCCAACCATCTTATCCTCTGGTGCCCCCTTCCCCTTTTGTTGTCAGTTTTTCCCAGCATCAGGATCTTTTCTAGTGAGTCAGCTCTTTGCATCAGGTGGCTAAAGTATTGGAGCTTCAGCTTCAGCATCAGTCCTTTCAGTGAATATTCATTCAGGGTTGATTTCCTTTAGGACTGACTGGTTTGATCTTGCAGCCCAAGGGACTCTCAAGAGTCTTCTCTAGCACCCCAGTTCGAAAGCATCGATTCTTCGGTACTCAGCCTTCTTTATGGTTTAACTTTCATGTCCATACATGACTATTGGAAAAACCGTATCTTTGACACTGTTACTTAGTTAAGATAATTCTTGTAAATGTTAAGTAAATTTCACTTTCTTGGACTCTTGGAAGTCTCAAAGTATATCCTGTTACTCCTTTGCCCACCCCAAATTTTGAAACACTGATTAAAGTTCCCCTTTTAATGTGTGAGAATGAAGCCAAACTATTATATTTATAAAAACTTTTAGATAGTATATTCTCATGACAGTTCTCTGGAATGTTCAGAATGTAGGTTAATCCAGATTAGGTCTGAATAACAGTTTTTTGATGTTACTGGTATATGCTACTGTACAGGTGTTCAGTTGAACAAACGTGTACTGCTGCTACTTGTTGGCAGTTGTTAGATGCTAGGGATATAGGTGAGTAATGCACTGTCCCTGTTTTTTTGGTGCTTAATTCCAGTGGGAAGACAGACAGTGCAGTTAGGAATCAGGATGCTGTTGGGAGTGACAGAGAAACACTGTCAGCTGATTCCAGGTATTGGCCAAGGCTTCCTTGAAGTATTAGGAGTTGGAGCCTTACTTCTCCTGGGTTCTTCCCAAATTCCTGAAGTTACAATTGTTTCTTTTGTTAAAACATTTTGAATTTCATCATAACGAAGTTTTATTGGAATTTGGTGTTATTTGGGTTACCATATTATTGTATCTTTTGTTTGGCCTTGACTTGGTAGTTTCTCTTAAGAGTTAGTTATTCTTAATGTAAGAGAAAGTTATTCTTAATGTAAGTTAGTAGCTTTCAACATTTTTTTGGATAAGTGTTTTTTTGGAACTTAATGGATGTTTCAACATTTCTCCTCCAGTGAAGATCTCATTTTATTTTGATGAGAAATTTCCTATAATATCAGTTACTTGGTGAAATGCTTTTTTGAATTGTTGAAGATCAGATGACTTCTTAAAAAAATTATTAGCTTAGGTACTTCACCTTATGTAGTACCCTTTTAATTCCTTGTGATTGGGAGTGCTAAGGTAATGGTGGAAAAAATACCCCTGTACAGAACATTCCAGGTAGTGGTAACAGGAATAAAATTCTTGTTAGCTAGAGGAGGTCATTTACTATTTTAATTAAAGAACTTTCAACTTTCATGTTTTTAAAGGCAGTTTGAGCTATTTAATTGTTCTAGTGCTTATCTCACTTCACCAAAAGATCCCAGCTGTAATGGGATGTAGCTGGTATACCCTGAACCAATTTATATACTCTGGTCTAGACATCTGTGGGACAAAGAAATGACCAGGGTCACAAAGGATTTTGTTGCAGTGACTTTTGGCCTGTAGTGATAGTTGTACAGCTTCATAAATACTAAAAATCACTGAGTTTTACACTTAAGAAGGGTGGACTATACAATACTCATTATATCTCAGTAAAGTTATTTAAATTACTTGAATAAATCGACAATATTTTGAAACAGACTTAACAAAGAAAGTGGTCAGTGTACTTTAATCCTATAGTTGCTACCAGTTATGATCTAGTTTAACCATTTGAATGAGGTACATTATCTTGTGTGGTGTTCCTTACAGACTTGAGAAAGAGTAAAATGCTCAAGGTTACTTAATCTAGTAATTTGTGCGACTTCCAAGCCTGTTCTCCTAATCATAATACTATACTATTTTATCTATCTGAAATAGTTCTGTCAGGAGTACAGCCAAGTGCTAGCTGATAAGTCAAACAATGTCCACATTTGTGGTACGTAGGCTGGGGTTTTGTAATGGACGGGGAATGAGGAATGGATATATGCAGGTGGGGCCCTTGAATTCCTGTGCCTAGTTCCTCTAGACCCATTCCACTTTATCTGCTTTATGTGTTAGGATTTAGTCATTGGTTTGGTTGGACTTGGTTTCTGTGGTTTAAAAACAAAGCAACACACTTGCCTTTGCTTGAATTTTCCATTTTGATTTTACTAGCTGCTCTCATCAGCATGATGAGCTGGTCTGTAAGCTCTGCCAGTTTAGGTGCTTCCTTTAAGGAAGATGAGGCACACAGCGCTGAGAAGCAGCCATTGATAGCACACTAGCACATTCTACGAAGAATGACTGAAGGCTGTAAAAATTACGCTTAAGAACTCAAGCAGCTGTTAAGTAGGTCTGTTTAGTATATTGTTAAGCAGTAAAAATAGTTATTATGGACATTAAGTAAAGACTAATCACTGTTTACATTGAAGGACAGAAAATGAGAAAATGGAGATATGTTCAGTATGCTGTTGAGAAAATGTCTTATGGAGGGTTGATGCAAAAAGCAAAATAGGAACTTCTATAGTGGTCCAGTGGCTAAGACTCCATGCTTCCAATTCAGGGGGCCTGGGTTCGATCCCTGGTCAAGGAACTAGATCCCACATGCTGCAACTAAGATCCAGTGCAGCCAAAACAAAACAAAACCAGGTGCATTTTGGAAGAATGACAAGGCCGATTTGGTCAAAGTGTAGGGATCAGAATGGAATAAAGACCTTGTATTTGTGATGATTGATGATCTGTGAGCAGAAGTTAATGAAGCTTGTTGTCGTTTAGTTGCTCAGTTGTGTCCTGCGCTTTGTGACCCCATGGACTGTAGCCAGCCATGCTCCTCTGTCCATAGGATTTCTCTGGCAAGAATAGTGGAGTGCTTTGCCATTTCCTTCTCTACGGGTTCTTCCTCTGGGCAGGTGGATTGTTTACTGCTGAGCCACCAGGGAAACCCAAGTGATACTGTTGTTTGATAGAGACAGAGTCGGACACGACTGAAGTGACTTAGCAGCAGCAGCAGCAGTATTCTGAAAGATTAAACATTTTGATCCACTTTGGCATTAATTTCATAATTAAGATAGTTCAGACAGGTAAATAGGGGTATGTCATTTCAGTGAAGTAGAGAAGAGGCAATTACTGATATTCTAGTTGATAAAGATGCCTTAAAACTGCTTAGAACCTTAGAAACTTTAAGTAAACAGTAACCCTTAATCAGGTGCCTGTTGTAAGTTGATGGCAGAGAATGTAAAGGAAGGCATAGATTTCAGGCCTTAAATCCTTAAATGGGTATAGGAAGGAGTTCATTAAAAGAATGGCTTAAAGGTTTTGAGCTCTGGAACACTTGGAAAATGCTGTTGGCTACTTGGAAAATTTCGGAAATCTTCAAGTAAGATCGTTTTGGATGAACTCCATTATAGGTGTAACTAATAGGCAGTTACTTGGAGGCTGAATCTCTGGAGAGACATAGTCTTTAGCTTTTGCTTTGAAGTTGAAGGTAATAATTGATGCCAGTAGGGCATAACATTTCTGTGGGAAGGGAGAACGTGCTTAAGAATTGAACCGTATTCTTTCAGAGGTGGAAGAAAGATGTGATGCCGCTGAGGATTTGAGGACAAGAGAGAACTAAGATGGTGTAGTATCTTAGAAACCAAGAGAAAAAGTTATACAATGTGTCACATGCCAGATAGGTGAAAAAATGATGAGAACAAGAGAGGTTTGACAGTTACTAGGAGTCAGTGATGACTTGGGGGAATGGTATCTTTCCTTTTGTTGGAGTGTTAAGGTGGTGGAGACCAGACTGAAAGTCAGGGAGAGGTTTGGTGAGGAAATGGAGGCAGTGAGTGTATTCTTTTTGAGAAAAACAGCTTGTGTCGCACTGCTTGAGAGACAGAACATGTGGTTTCTAAGAGGACTGAGAAGGTAATTTTTCTAAGCCATTGTTTTTGGAAATCTGGATGTAGAGAACAGTTGAACAGGTTTTTGTGCACATTGTTGTGAGAACTAAAAGAATATGGACTATTTTCTCAGTGTAGCTGTTGGAGATTACCTTACTAAGGAGTTTTCTATTTGGTTTGAATGAAAACTGAGCGTGGTACATAAGTGACAGGTGTGTTAACATTTACATGGATTGCATGACTGTTTTGGTAGGTGCATTCTTCAGGTAACTGATATTTTTTAAAACGTTGCTTTTGGCATGAGCGAAACAGTAATAAACACGCCGTTAGAATAAAACAAATATGCTTTAAAGAAAGGAAAGAAAAAGTCAAGCAATTCAGGACTGTGTATCCTGAGGTATATGAGGAAAGCTGAAAAACTAAGGAAAAGCTGTGGGTATGAAGTACTTAAAAAATTAGTGTTTATATTTTTGGCTTATGATAGAGCTGTTTTTAAATAGCTTAACAATGAATATACTGAACCTTTTAAATCAATTGTAAAATGTTTATGTATTTGTAACAATTGAGTGCCAAATGTTTAAATGATTTGTGAAAAATGAGAGTAACTTGAAATATTTTGTTATCTGTTTTCAGTAAGAATTGAAGTTTGTAATTAATATAGATTTGTAATATAATGTAAATCAACTAAAATTTAATTAAAAAACAGAAAGAACTGAAGATTTGTAAAGTTTTATCTGTTGAGGAAGTATGCTGCTACTGCTGCTAAGTCGCTTCAGTCGTATCCGACTCTGTGCAACCCCATAGACGGCAGCCCACCAGGCTCCCTCGTCCCTTGGATTCTCCAGGCAAGAACACTGGAGTGGGTTGCCATTTCCTTCTCCAATGCATGAAAGTGAAAAGTGAAAGTGAAGTCGCTCAGTCATGTCTGACCCTCAGCGACCCCATGGAATGCAGCCCGTCCATGGGATTTTCCAGGCCAAGAGTACTGGAGTGGGGTGCCATTACCGTCTCCGTTGAGGAGGTATAGTAGGGATTTAATCACTTTGAGCAGTAATATCCAGTTTACTGTATGAGAGTGGTTAGCAGAGATGCCGCTTTGCCCAAAAACCAAAACAATAAATTAATGTGAGATAACGGGTTAAAGTTCATCCTAAAGGAGATCAGTCCTGGGTGTTCATTAGAAGGTGATGGTGAAGCTGAAACTCCAGTACTTTGGCCACCTCATGTGAAGAGTTGACTCATTGGAAAAGAATCTGATGCTGGCAGGGATTGGAGGCAAGAGGAGAAGGGGACGACAGAGGATAAGATGGCTGGATGGCATCACTGACTCAATGGACATGAGTTTGGGTAAACTCCGGGAGATGGTGATGGGCAGGGAGGCCTGGTGTACTACGATTCATGGGGTCACAAATAATTGGACACAACTGAGCAACTGAACTGAATGGATTAAAACTAAACTGGCATTACGGTTTAAGATAATGCTTTGGCCTAGTGTTATCTTTGTAACTGGTTCTGGTCAATAAGACTTGACTAAAACAAAGATTTGGTGTGTAGAATTTGTATCCCCAAGAATGGTGCGGTAGGTTAGCCTACCCTTTCTCAGTGAGTCTGAGGAAGAGAAAATAACCCAAAGGAAGAAGGTGACTTTTCCTTGCTTATCTTCTTCGATATAAAGGCCTTGGGAATGAGCAACTGGTGAGAAGTTCATCTTTCTCCAATGGAGGGTGGTGGCAAAATGGAAGTGAGGGTGTGAAGGCAAAAAATTTACAGAAATATGTCTCAGTCTTCATCACAGACTAAGACTACTGTTGGCGTGTCTGTTGTGTTCCAATGGCTCTGAGACTTCACTAGATTCTCTTGAGAGGGTAGGTGGGGATAAATGCAGCTGAATGTGGTTGGGGAAGAGCCAAGTCAAACTAGGATGTAGATAGGTGAATTTGAGATGGGACCATCCAACTGGCAATTTATTATGACTTTTTAATACCCAGAAAATAGACCTTATTTTTTCTTTTTCTGTGTTTTTTTTTTTTGGTGCCTGATATAATGTATGTTGATATCAGTGGCTCAGTGGCTGCTTACAGGTAGGTAAGGTTGTCTCTTAATCTTTCAGGCTACCATAGAATGACCTGCAGAAAGTGAGGAAACACTTGAGGGCTTCTCACAAGAATGTTTAAGGTGGAAAGTGATTGTCTCGCCTCCTTTCCCCCTCAAGACTGAAACAATGCAGATGATTCTAAAACAAACAAGGAAAGAACCTGAAAGATCCTGTTGTCCTTGGGTTCAGAAATATTTTTGGAACGTTGCCATACTGTGCTGCCCAGAAATCATGCAGATGTGTAAATGCTGCTACTTTGAGAAAGAGGCCAAGACGGGAAAGATAATATGATGAATTTATTTAGGAAAGCAAGTTCCTGGGTATGCCCCGGATTTAGAATAGATTCAAACTAATTCCTCACATTTACCCATCACATGGTTAGAATAACTGATGTAGAATCAGAAAAAATTAAATCATGTTTATTGTACTCTATTTGCCAAGGAAGAGAAATACTGCATTCATTTTAGGAGGCAATTATATAAAAAAGGCGGAGCCAAAAACATTTTGGCACCTAAAGAATTTTCTTTCATATTCTTGTAATATACCTGATTTCTCAACTGACTAGGATAATCGAGGTGCTATAATTATATTGCCACCTTGCTTTTACATAATAGTTTATATGTTAATGTTCTGTGATAAAAGCGTGATGTAGTCATTTCTCGTGAATTACAATGATGTAAAACAAATAAAAACAGTGTAAGACTATTCACTAAACTGTTAACAGTAGTTATTTTGGGGTGATGGAAGTGTAGGTGGTGGTTTTATTTTTTCCACTTTTCATTGTTTTTTTTTGGAACTTTGTTTGACTGAATGACTATTATGGGTAAAATAATAAAGTAAAATTATGTTTTTTGTAGTTTTCTCACCTTTCAATTGGAACCAACAGGATCAAGGTTCTCATCTAAGGTTCTTTGAGGGCAGCAGTTCTCAAACTTTATTGTGCATCAAGTCTTGTTTAAACATTTCTGATGCACCAGATCTGGGGTGACCTTTGGAAAGTGCGTTTGTGACAAGCTCTTAGGTAGTGCTGATGCTGCTGGTCTGGATAGCACACTTTGCGAGAACCACTCTCCAGAGTAGTTGGTGTGATATCCTGGGTGCACATTAGAAATCTGCAGAGCTTGTTTTTTTTTTTAATTGATATATGATTTATATATCATAAAATTCATTATTTTATAAAGTATACAGTTCAGTATTTTTAGAATATTCACAGTTACGTAAGTATCTATTTCTAGAATGTTTTCATCACCCTAAAAAGGAGAGCCCCCCCCCCCATTCTCATGAGCAGTTTGCCCATTCTTTCCTGATCCCATCCACTAATATACTTTCTGTCTCTATGGATTTGCCTTTTCTGGACATTACTTGTAAATGGAGTAATACAGTATACATATCTGGTCTTTTGTAACTGGCTTCTTTCACTTAACTGTTTCAATGTTCATCCATGTTGTAGTTTTTATCAAAAATTTGTTCCTTTCAGTACTTGACTAATCATTGCATGGTTATATCACATTTTGTTTATCCATTCATCATTGGATTGTTTGTACTTTTTGGCTATTATGACTGATGCTTCTTATGGACATTCCATGTGTGACTTTCTGAGTAAATATGTGTTTTCAGTTCTCCTGAGTATGTACCTAGGATTGGAATTACTTGGTCATATGGTAACTCTTTGTTTAATTTTTTAAGAACTGCTTGGAGAACTTTTAAAAAACAGTATTGCTGTCTGGTTCTTAACTATTTTGAGCCTGATGTAATAGGACCTGGTTTCATTTTTTAGAAGTTGCTCAAGTGATTGTACTATGCAACTAGGGGTGGTGATGGATGGTGATCCACTCACTATTCCAGAGTGTTAAACTTTGTTTTTTGATAATGGGAAATTCCTGATGCTTCTGGAAGTATCACCACTTAAGAATGGAGATTTAAACATGGTTGGAAAGCCACATTAGGTCATGAGTAAGCTGACAAACCTGGGTTGACTTTCTAGCGTTTTCACAGAATGGAGTTTTTCTGGGCTGCTGCTTTACTTGTTTCACCATTCTGTTGGTTTCTTAGGCTCATTGTGCAACCACAGGATCAGAACAGGGCAGGAGATAATGGCATTGTTATCTAGTAATTGTTTTAAAATTTTGAAGTATAGTAGCTTTACAATGTTGTGTTAATTTCAACATAGTGATTCAGTATCTTTTCAGATTATATTTCATTATAGGTCATTAGAAGATAATGGGTAGATAGTAGTTCCTTGTAGCCACAGCCTGTGAGGTAGTTAGAAGGTTTAGAATGCAGGTAGAAAGCAGACTCTAGATGTGTCGCTGTTTATGTGGGTGGGCACTAATTCTGGGAGAGCAAGACCAGAGTATATAACATAGGAAGAGGAGCAGAATCTGCTATAAGGTGAGCAAGGAAAAAAATGCGAGTGTCTGTTTAGCAAGAATTACTATGGATTTATGAGAGAGCTGTTAATATTATATTCTGATAAGTGGATGATTTATAGATATTCTGTTTTAATCTAGTTCCAGTGTACAAGTTATTTTTTTTTTTAAATTAGAAAAAAAACTGAACTCTTTACTAGTCTTTTTCTCTGGTGTGGTAACTCTCTACTGAAGGTAACATCCTGGTATTATTTGGGGAGTGCTTGTTTGAATGCAATGTAAATAAAAAGTACAGTACTATAACTTGTGGATCTTTTAAAATGCTGTATAGTTTAGGGACCCCCTCCAACATCTCTTTTTTAAAAAGATTTTTATTTTTAAGAATTTTTTTTTTTTCCCCCATGCTGTGAGGTGTGTAGGATTTTAGTTCCCCGACCAGGGATGGAAATACAGAGTCAACCACTGGACCATCAGCAAAGTCTGAAACCCTCTCCCCTGCCTTTTTTTTTTTTTTTTTTTTTTAAGAGAGAAGACCTGAAAGGGTTAAGACTACTCACGAATACCTAGGGGCTTTTCAAGGGATAGGAGGGCAAATCATCGTGAGGTGGCTGCTGAACTAAGATCTTGGTTAAAAGCCAGGGTTTAGAGCCAAGAAGTTAGCAGTGGAGGAGTGGGACAGATGTATGGAAGCAGCTATTAGGCAATTAAATACTTTTTCTTGACTGACCTTAGATAACTGCAAAGAGAAATATGACTATGCCAAATACTTTTTGATGTCCCATAACGTTCAGGGGTTCACCAGCACTCATCTTTTCTGTGAGAAGATTATGTGTACAGAATAGCGGATAACATTGTGTGTGACGCCTTGGTGTAGGGGAGTTAACCTTGTCCACCAACTGCTTGAGGCCTGACCCTGCCCTCAGCAGCTGCGGAGAATAAAAAAGTACCAGCTTGGTCAGCTCCTGGCACGCATGGCACAAGCAGTTTAGCTGTGTGGAATTGGGTCTCACACTGGAGTTCCTTGGCACTGTAGCTGCCTTACTCTCCCCTGAGTTGGGGTTGTAGACTTCCCTTTGCTGGATGCTTTGGGCCTTTCAAATTTGTTGAGGTCCTTAATACAAATCAGTGTTATTCTCTGCAGGAATGAAAAGATGAATTTCCTCTGCAGAAAAAGGTTGAGAATAATGGATATTTTCTCAATAGAAAAAGCAAGAACACATATTGGAAGTTAATTAAAAATAATAAAACAGATCAGATTAGCAAAACATTACGATAGAGAGCTAAGGGAGCCCCTCTGGGTATCTGAAAGGCTGGGAAGTTGCATCAGAGGTGAGTTATTAAGGTGGCACTGACAGTAGTAATGCTGTCTTCAAGACAAGGAAGCTAGCTGACTTGGAATGTGTTGTTTATCTATAACTGATACATATTAACACATGGCCTGTGGGATCTTAGTTCCCTGACCAGGGATGAAACCTGCACTTGCCCCCGACCCTCCCCGCCCCACCGCAGTGGAAGCACAGTCTTAACCACTGGACTGCCAGCGAAATTCCTTTGTGAGCATTCTTGATAGAGGCTTGCTTCTGTTCTTAGTAGTTGAGCAAGGGCTGATTACATAATTCATGTTGTGTGGGTGTATTATCTTTTATTTTTGGGGAAAAATTCATTTTGCTGTTTCTGGAATATAGTTTTTTCTTGATGCAGTCAGTAGATGAAATACTCTGTGAACCTCCTGGTTTCAGAGGTATCTTCCAGTGCTGACACTTTGTGATACTGTGTTCAAGCCCTGTGTTCAAGTTGGTGCTTTCACCAGCATCTTCACAGTTCTTGGCATGTTATCAGCAAGTGTTCTGTAACTCCTCAGGAGTACCCTTGTTTTTTTTTTTTCCTTTAGGGTTTATATGGTTTTTAGATAAATTTTTACCCAACTATTTTTTAAAATGTCTTTTTTATGTCTAATTTTAGTTACCATCTTCTTACGGTGAATTTGTGGTATTGCTCATGTAAACTTTAATAGAAGTACAGATAACCATTTTGAGTTCATTCTGAAATTCTGAAACACTTGAAAATGCAGCTGAGATATCTTATCTACAAAAGGTCCTTGAAAAAAAATAACAGTTAATAAACCATTTTCTAAAAATGACCCATTACAGAGAAACTGTTTGTACTTTAATCAAGTTGGTTTATTCTGTTTTACTTTCTTTATATTGGAAGTAATTTTAGACCATTCTTGGACTTTAGATAATCTAGGAGCTTTATGTGGTATTTTGCTGATTTTTTTTTTTAAGATTTTTGTTTTATGTGGTATTTGCTGGTTTTGTTTTTGTTTTACAGATATAGTAGCATTTCTTATCCCTGTTAAAATCTATCACATCTTTAATTTACTTTGAATGAGGTGAAGTAAATATGGTTTTTAAATTTTAGTTGTATGGATTGAAATAACTTGGTGCTCCCTGCCACTTGAGAACCTGAGATATGTATGTTTGAGTTTCTACTGCATTATTTTTAGAATCTCTTGCTCTTGTCTGTTTCTATTCTAAGAATTCTTTTGGAACCTGTTCCATGGTAGTAGTCCTTGGGGGTGGAGAGTGATAGAGGGGATGGAACACAAGTGTAAACTGAATTCCTGTGGTCTGGCAACTGGGTGCTTATTGGAGAAGTACTGTCATTTACTACACAGAGCTTTTTCCAGAAAAGGAAACAGAATTTCCCCTTGTGAAAGTATGCTGAAGGTGTTGATTTTTACATCTAATTTCCATGCCTTAACTCATTTTCATAATTCATTGGTGGTAATTTTTAAGGATGTTGGTAGTGATTTTGGTAACTTAGGCTTTTTACCTTGCTTTAAGAATGCACTGACTCCAGAACCTTTATGTAAAATACAAGAATTTTTACATTACCTTGCTTTAAGAATGCACTGACTCCAGAACCTTTGTAAAATACAAGAAAATTTGTCTGTTGAATCATATATCCTGTTAACTTTGCATTTTCTGAACTCTGTTTTCTTTTCCCAGAGGATTCCATTATATTTAAATATTGTTGCTTGGAAATAACTTTTTCTCTTTTAATTAAGATTTACTGCTCCAGGTTATTCATAAACTATTGCTATGAAAGACCTTTGGCATAAATATTGCAAATGGTTATTTCCAAACAACAATATTTAAACATAAAGTAAGCAATGTACTTTTCATGTTTTACAAAGCAGTTATTTTGGTTTGGCTATGGAGCAGAAGCCTAATCACCTATTCGTTGTTGAATGTGGATTAAGAATTGATGATTGGAATGGAGATAGAAGATGGCGCTAGTGGTGAAGAACCCTTCTGCCTATGAAGAAGATATAAGAGACCGTGGATTTGATTCCTGGGTAGGGAAGATCCCCTGGAGGAGGGCATGCAAACCACTCCAGTATTCTTGCTTAGAGAATCCCCTGGTCAGAGGAGCCAGCAAGCTACAGTCCATAAGGTCACAGAGTCGGACATGACTGAAGTGACTTAGCACACACACATAGAGATAGAAAGTCTTAATGTTTATATATTGAGACAATGAATTAGTAAATTTTTTATAGTTTGAAACATAAGGAGCTTATGGTTAATCTGATTGACAACTGAGAATTTGGATATATTACATCAAAATGTTTGGTTGTTGTAATAGCAATGCTATTAAGACTAAAAGTCTTTTGTAAATCAAAAAAACTCAGTCTTAATCCATTCAGTTTAGCCTATTTCTGTACTTGCAGATTTTCATCACCAGATGGCACTGCTGTAAGAAGAAAGTTTCATTTTGTTATTTTTAATGTACCTAGTTTATTTTCATAAGTAGAGTCACTGAGGGATAGTTAAAGATAAATGAGAAAAGGATCACATTATTCAATTAAAAAAATAACTGTTCTGAAATCTGTGGATAAACAAAATATTTTTTTAAGAGGTTTTACCCTTGGAATACCCACTCAGCCAGGCAGATTTTGGTTGGATGCTTAACTTTAGCATAGAATTATGGAGTAAAGAATTACAGGGTATTAATGCTGAAAGTGATTTTAGAAATAAGTAATCTTTTTACTTCAGAAATGCTAGCATGTTTCACATTTGTATGATGCCTGATAGTTTAACAATGTATGTATGTTTTCATAGCTGAGAATACTAAACTCAAAGAAAGCTTTTAAGATAATCATGACATAACAACCTTGTTTATATAATAACAACCAAAAGAATAAACCCAAACCAACAAAATCTTCAAACTGTTTATCTCAAAAAAGGATGCAAAATGTGTTATTCGTACTGACAGTGAGAGATTCAAATAGAATAAAAAGTTTTAAACCATAATAGACACACAGATGTTCTCATTGATTGGTTGTTTGCTATTAGAGTGCAGTAACATGGCTGTAGCTTGACAGAGGATCTATTAAGAAAATCAGTAAATGATGTTAGGACACCTGAAGGTAAAGGTGAAGTCGCTCAGTCGTGTCCCACTCTTTGGGACCCCGTGGACTGTAGCCCACCAGGCTCCTCTGTCCATGGGATTCTCCAGGCAAGAATACTGGAGTGGGTTGCCATTTCCTTCTCCAGGGGATCTTCCTGACCCAGGGATAGAACCCAGGTCTCCCTCATTGAGGGCAGATGCTTTAACCTCTGAGCCACCTGGGACACCTAGTTCAGTACAAAGCTTGTGAGACCTTTTTTAGCTAAAATCGTTTTCAGGGACATAATTTTCCTTGTGATGCCTGAAGTGGTATCCTGAGTTATGATGTCTCCTCTCTTTAAATTTAAGATACACATGTCCAAAAGATAACTAGAACTGCTTGTTTAATGTCATTTCATTAACCTGAGATGTGTATGATTTATAAATAGGGGTACATTGTTTCACATCATGGGGGTGTTTGCTTTGGGGTCTCCATAATTGATTGTTTTATAAAACAGTTCAATTGATGTATTGTTCTTTTTTGGAATCATTGACTCTTATGATTTGGTCTTTCTTAGGTTATTCTTAATTTTTATAGTTGGGATTTACGTGTACATATAGTGACTCGTTTTGTTGTACAGTATAAACGACTACAACATTGTAAAGCAATTATTCACCAATAAAAAAGATACCAGCTTCTATCACATGTAATTTCAACACATTTGTCAAATGTCTCTTCTGTTGACACCTACAGAGTAGTAAAGGGAGGAAAACAAAATGAGTTTCTGGTCTTGTTTATGATTTAAGTCTGAGAAAGCAAGTTAAATATAGAAGAAACAGAATTTATAAGCTGAAATATGAATTACATGTATGTACTTTAGAATTCAGAGGAAAGTCAGTAGATAAAAGGCATTAGGAAATAAAATCCTAGTATTCTGTAGGCTGTTTTGGAATATTTTAAATGGACTTTGATAGAAACTTAAGGGCGGTTTAGGTTATCTGCTATAAACTTCTGGTCAACTCTTTCTGGTTTTCCTGTTGGATAGTTTTTTATTGCTTCTTGTTTCATAGTATTTCTTTCTTTTTTCTTGGCTGTACTGAGTGGTTTGTGGGATCTTAGTTCCCCTACCAGGGATTGAACCTAGGCCCTCAGCAGTGAAAGCTCAAAGAGTCCTAACCATGGGACTGCTAGGGCATTTCTCATAGTGTTTCTTCCTTCCCTTCTTTCTCTTTAATTGAAATATAGTTGATTTACAATGTTAGTTTTTGGTGTACAGTAAAGTGATTCAGTTTTACATATATATATATTCTTAATATTTTTTCCATTATGGTTTATTACAGGATATTGAATATAGTTCCCTGTGCTATACAGTAGGACCTTGTTGTTTATCCATCTTAGTATTTAATAAAATCCAAATACTACTACTTGTCAGATGTATGTTGATAAAAAAAATTTCCCATTTTATGGCTTATATTTTCACAGGGCCAGCTGCCTTTTTATGAACAGAAGTTTTAAATTTTAGTTATTAATCTTTGGGACTTCCCTGGTGGTTCAGGGCATAGGACTCCACGTTTCCACTGCACAGGGCATGGGTTTCATCCTGTATGCCACATGGTGAGGCCAAAAAAAAAAGTTATTAATCTTTGCAATTTTAACACCTTTTGACTCTTAAGAAAATAATTACTGTCACGAGATAAAAATTCCTTTCTTGGGGTTAAAAAAATTAGCCTTATTTTCTTCTGAAATCAATAGTTTTGCTATTTGTGTGTTCCTAGAGTACCTGTAAAATGACTT
Organism: Oreotragus oreotragus; assembly: GCA_006410675.1. Lineage (NCBI taxonomy): Eukaryota > Metazoa > Chordata > Mammalia > Artiodactyla > Bovidae > Oreotragus > Oreotragus oreotragus. Next base: position 24,180 of record SJYX01004277.1, on the reverse strand, counting down.
TTACAATGTATGGTTTAGGAAAAGACATTTTAAAAACTATACTCAACCAGTTCTTTCAGCCTGTTTGAAAGTCCATCTTTTCCTGACCACATGTGTCTTGTTGGAAATCATATTTCTGGGTTTTCTCTTCTGATCCATTGCATGGGTTGTCTATCCCTCTACCAGTTGTGTACTGTGGTAAATACTATAGCTTATAATCCTTGATACCTAGATGGTCAGTCTTGTGCCTTGTTGTTTTAAGAAGCATATTAGCTGTTGACTATTTATTCCCTGTGTCATTTTAGAATCACCTTGTCAGATTTGAGAACAAAACCCTTGTTAGACTTTTGTTGGAAATTCAGTTGAATCTAGTTGAGGAAGAATGATCACTTTTACTGAGTGAACCTTTTAAAATAGGAGTTAGAGCACTTTTTTTCAAGACCCAGATAATAAATATTTTCTGCTTTGCTTGTGTTACAACTTAACCATTCAATACTGCCATTGTAGGGAAAAAGCAGCCATAGACAACTTATGTAGAATTTTTTTTTGTTAGCTGGTATTTAGGTGTAATCCTTGTACATTTATTTTTATTTTGTATCTAAAATTTTGCTGAACTTACTAATTATAATAATGTATCTGAAGATTCTTTATATTTTTATTAAAGTATAGTTGGTTTACAGTGTTTCAGGTGTTTACACTTTTCTTTGGGAACTGTGGTTTTATTTTTTAAATTTATTTTTGGCTCTGCTGGGTCATCACTGCTGCGTGTGGGTTTTCTCTAGTTCTGGCGAGTGGGGACTCCTTTCTGGTTGCTCTGCATGGGTTTCTCTCTTGTGGAACAAGGGCTCTAGGGTGAGTGTACTCAATAGTCGTGGCTCCCGGGCTCCAGAGCACCAGCCTCAGTAGTTGTGACACACAGGCCTAGTTGCTGCATGGCACGTGGGATATAACTGGATGAGTGATTGAACTCCTGTTCACTGTTGAATCTCTGGGGAAGTTCTTGACCAAAAGAATACTAAGGAAATTGTTTCCAACTGGATATTCTTGTTTTACTGTCACCTTTTTGTAGAGATGCTTTGTCAATAAAATGGATTCTTTAAAACTTTTAACATGTTCCCTAAGCATGAAATAATATGACCATTCTACATGATTTTGCCATATATATTGCCACTCTCCATTTCAGCTTTTTATTTAATTTGATAAAGCTTTTTATATGTAGTTATTGGAATTGGATTTGTTTTGCTGTTTTCTCTTTTTTTAAATATTGATTTACTTATTTGGCTGGGTTGGGTCTTACTTGTGGTACGTGGAATCTTTTGTTGTGCTGCACAGACTCTAATTGCAGTGCAAGGGCTTAGTTGCCCTGCAGCAAATGGAATCTTCCCGGACCAGGGATCAAACCGGGACAGCAGAGAGAGAGCTCTGGCTTTTTAAAAAGAGGACCTTGAGAAGGCTGATAATGAGTTTCTAGGCTTCCCTGAGCGGATGGATATGATTCAGTCTAAACGAGATAGGTTGGATCAGGAAATAGGTTGGATCAGTTAGGGCATTGTAGTATTCTTTTGCTTGGACATCTCATTCATTGAATCATCTTTTAGGTGGCAGACAGTTAAATCTCAGTTTAAATTTTCAATCTAGTAGGCTTAAACGTTAAAAACTTAATATCAACTACATTATTATTATTATTTTGTACTTCTCCAGGGAGTGTTTTATTTTTATTTTTTTAAAATTGAAGACTAGTTGATTTAAAATCCTCTGTTTCAGGTGTACGGCAAAGTGATTCAGTTATATATAAAATTTTCCTGATGATATTCCATTGCTACTGCTAAGGCACTTCAGTCGTGTCCGACTCTGTGCGACCCCACAGACGGCAGCCCACCAGGCTCCTCTGTCCCTGGGATTCTCTAGGCAGGAACACTGGAGTGGATTGCCATTTCCATCTCCAATGCATGAAAGTGAAAAGTGGAAGTGAAGTCGCTCAGTCGTGTCCGACGCTCAGCGACCCCATGGACTGCAGCCTTCCAGGCTCCTCCATCCATGGGATTTTCCAGGCAAGAGTACTGGAGTGGGGTGCCATTGCCTTCTCCTGATATTCCATTACAGGTTACTATAAGATATTGAATATAGTTTCCTGCTATACAGTAAATCCTTGTTGCTTAGCTGTTTTAATTACAGTGATGAGTATCTGTTAATTCCAGATTCCTAGTTTATCTTCTCCCAGCTTTCAGGCTCCTCCATCCATGGGATTTTCCAGGCAAGAGTACTGGAGTGGGGTGCCATTGCCTTCTCCTGATATTCCATTACAGGTTACTATAAGATATTGAATATAGTTTCCTGCTATACAGTAAATCCTTGTTGCTTAGCTGTTTTAATTACAGTGATGAGTATCTGTTAATTCCAGATTCCTAGTTTATCTTCTCCCAGCTTCCCACTTGGTAACTGTAAGTTTCTGTGTCTGTTTCTGTTTTGTAAAGAAGTTCATTTTTTTTCTTTTTTTAGATTCTACATATAGATGATGTTGTCTTTGTCTTTGGCCTACTTCACTCAGTATGATCTCTGTGTTACTACAAGTGGCAATATTTTATTCTTTTTCATGGCTGAGTAATGTTCCATTGAAGTACATAATTTTCTCTGTGCTGCATTAGGCCAGTTGAGTCAAGCAGATATTTGTAGGCCATAGATGATTAGTCTGTTTCCAGTTCATGCTCCTTAAGTGTGGTTCAGAGGGGAAGATGCATGTGTTTTCCAATTAATTATATTCACCTGAAACAGCAGACTTGTAAAAAATATTTTAATTTTAATATAGAATCTTTAGTTTTGGCCATGCTGGGTCTTCATTGCTACGCTTGGGCTTTCTCTAGTTGCAGCAAGCAGGGTCTACTCTACAGTTTTAGAGTATGGGCTCCTTGTTGCGGTGGCGTCTCTTGTAGATCATGAGCTCTAGGAGCTTGGGCTTCAGTAGTTGAGCCTTGGCAGGCGCAATTAGTTGTGGTGCTTAGTTGCCTTAAAGCATGTGGGATCCTCCTGGACCAGGGATCCAACCAACCATTGGACCATCAGGGAAGTCCTGCAGCAGACTATTTTAACACTACAGTTAGTTGATTGGGTTTATACCATGTCAGCAGATGTTGAAAACAATAAGTTTCTTCAGAAAGAACATAGGTAGTATGTTGTTTAAATACCACGTGTAAGTTTATTGAGGGTCAGCATTTTCTCCTAGTAGTTTCTGTGGGAACAAGCAGGTACCTTTTGTTCTTAAGGAAGCATGCTGCTGCTGCTAAGTCACTTCAGTCGTGTCCGACTCTGTGTGACCCCATAGACGGCAGCCCACCAGGCTCCCCCATCCCTGGGATTCTCTAGGTAAGAATACTGGAGTGGGTTGCCATTTCCTTCTCCAATGCATGAAAGAGAAAAGTGAAAGTGAAGTCGCTCAGTCTGTCCGACTGTTAGCGACCCCATGGACTGCAGCCCACCAGGCTACTCCGTCCATTGGATTTTCCAGGCAAGGGTACTGGGGTGGGGTGCCATTGCATAGAGCCTGTTAAAACAGTGTATGAATTACAGGATTTTGTTTAATGACTGAATTAGCAGTTATAGTCTGCATTTTTCCTGGAAAGGAATACCCTTAAGCTTTAAATGCATTTTAGAGCTCTACTAAAGTCTTAGAGCAGAGTTTTTAGTCTGGACATCCATCAGCATTGAGCAGGTGGAGTGGGTTGTTCCTGGATAGGTTTTGACCGGAGAGGGAGCGAAGATGAGATGTAATTCTCTTTGAAATTTCAGGCAGAAATTTCTGTGGATGTGCCTTTTTCTGAGGGGAGGGGCCATAGTTTTTATCAGTTTGTCTAAGTGCTTAATGACCCAAAAGATTGAGTCACCATATTATATTAGAGTGAAACACATGTTTAATGACAGACATGAAAGTGTTATTTTTACCTTTAATGAGGTTGTGAATCTGGCATCTGAGATTGTAATAAACTGGAGAGAGAACATTCTTTAGGAAGGGATGTTTTCAAATATGTATTGAAGCTTAAAGTATATGAGAAAGGCACCAGAGTTAGCAGCTCTTCACCTAGTGACATCATGTATGACTTAAGTGGACTCTTGTTTAAAATTCAAGTTCTTTTTATTTTGTGGGATGTTTCAGCAAAGGATCTATTCACCTTAACTCATTTCTACTTTAATTACTGAGTTGAGGTGTGATTCTAATGACTAATTCTAATTACTTTCATAGTAACATGTGGATGGATCATCAGTATCATTTTTAAATTCTTTTTTTATGACTTCTTTCGGCTTCCTCTCGTATTCGTAGTGGTTAAAAACTTTGCCATTTTCTTTTGTTCCTCCACCCCCCATTCATCTAGTATGCATTCTCTGCAGGTGTTTTGTCTCTTTTACTAAAAAAGTAAAGATTCATAAAACCAACTCTTGTTGACTGTCTTTCCTAATCTTCGAAAAATTTAGCTGCTGTTGCACCTGCCCTTTTATTCATTCTCTTGGCCTGCGGAGAGGGCACCCTCTTCTTGTCCAAGGGAGTCTTTTCCCTTTATTGCTATTTCAGTTTAATGCCTCTCGGTTATCTCCTCTTTGGTTTATAGATATGCCTCTTTTATTCAGTAAATATGTATTTGGAAGAATAAAAGTGACAGGATGGATGTAATCACTGTCCTCATGGTGTTTACCGTGTATTAGAATTGCTCAGTGTACCTCATCCTTACAAAATTTACTTTATTCTATATCTCCTTCTGGTTACTACTTCTTGCAAGTATGATTAGTTGGTTTACTGTCCCTCTCCCTCGTTTATCTTGGCTTTTTCCACTCCAGGGTTTCTAAGCTCTGTTGCCAGTGGTCACCAGTGACCTCCTAGTTGCAGAGTTCCAGTGAACCTTTGATTCACACAGTGATTTTTAAAATTCTTGAAAATATTAAAGGGTTTACTTTGTTATTTTAAATGTTCATGTTGTTTGCTGTTTTTCTGAGCGTATATGACTCTCAGGAAAAGTTAGGGAGATGGTGCTAAGGTGGGCTGCAAATTATGGTGTCTCTAGCCACAGGTCTTGTTTGTTGGAGACTGCAGTGTCTACAGTTGGGTGTTTTGTAGCTTGTTTACATAAATAAGAGTTCTGTTTCCTCCATCCTTGATGTTGGGCTACTGTTTTGCTAGTATAGGATATGAAGGCAAGAGTTACTCACTGGTTTGATTTGTACGCTCTGTACCCTAGGAAATAAGCAATTGGAGCTCACTGTGTTGCATCTCATTGGTCTGTAGAACCTTTTCAAGTTTTATTTCTGATTCTTAAAATGGGAATTATGCCAAATTCTATAGTGTTGAGGATTACAGTGAGTAATTTAAATAAAACATTTAGCTTGTTGTTCAGCATGTAATAAATTTAAATAAAAAGTTGCTGTCACTATATAAACATTACAGTTGAGCTATATTACCTTTTATGGGGAACAATAATTGGTTTTTTTCCCCTCACTGTTGCTTATGTTTCTATGTACCCACCACTGATTATACTTTATCATATATACAAATTCACTTCTTAAGCTGGTCAAAAACATTTTCTTGGAGGCATCTCTTTGGTATCCCTCTATATTCCTGCTCTGATTAGATCTGATTGCTCTGTAGGCCTCCTGTAGTCAAGATGTCATCCTGATAATTTTTCACTGTCAGCTGAGGGAGCCACCTCTCCTGTCTCCTATGTTAGACCTCCTTCTTATCCCCTAGTTTTTGGCAATCACTGATCTACGTTCTCTAATTTTGTCTTTTCTAAAATGTCATAAAAAATGGAATCATAGCATATGTAGCTTTTTAAATCTGGCTGCTTTTATTTAGTATAATGTATTTGAGATTCATTCATGTTCAACAGTTGGTTCCTTTTTATTGCTAATTAATAGCTGTATGAATATGCTACACATACTCTTTGAAACACGTTTGGCATATTTCCAATTTGGGGGACAGTGAATAAAGGTACTGTGACTTTTCTGATTATTTTTGAGAAAAGTGGCCTGTGGCCATCCTGAGTTACAAGGGAGGCTGAGAAATTGAATATTTAGCTTTTCACCCTCTTTGCAAGAGGACTGTGAGAGAAAAAATATGTTGTAAAGGGATTTCGGTAGGTAATTCATGGTGTCAGTTGCAAATGGTCTTTTCTTGATATGCTGTTTCAGAGGTTTTGTTTGTTCCAGGAGCTTCCTGAGTATGAGGTCCACAACCTGTTTCTGTTTTCACATTGATTGGAATCTTTGCTGAGTATAGGATACTAGATCGGAAATTATGCTCTTAAGGTATTGTTGCACTGTTTTTTAAATTGGGGTAAAGTGTACAGAATTTACCATTTTAACCATTTTTAAAAGTGTACTTTTTGTACACTTTACGTTAAGTACATTCACATGGTATTGTGGCCATCCATCTTCACAACTTTTTACATTTTTTCCTCAACAAAAATTCCATACCCATTAAACAATAGCTCCCCATTTCCCCAAGCTCCCAACCTCTGGTAACTATTATTCAGCTTTGCCTATGAATTGGACTACTCCAAATAACTCATATAAGTAGAGTCATAGGATATTTGTCTTTTTGTGGCTGACTAATTTTGCTTAGCATAATGTCCTCAAGGTTCATTCATGTTTGTTGCATGTGTCAGAAATTTCTCCCTTTTTAAGGCCAAATAAAATTCTATTTTATACTCCTTATGTACTTAATATTTTATCTATAGATAGAAACCTGGGTTGCTTCCACTTCTGAGCTGTTGTTAGCTGTTTTTAGCTATGAACATGGGTGTACAAATATCTCTTTGAGACCCTGCTTTTAATTTCTTTGGTTTATACTCAGAAGTGGAATTATTGAATGGGATGGTTTTATAGGAACACGATACTGTTTTCCATAGTGGCTGCACCATTTTATATTCTTACCAGTGATATTCAGGATTCCAATTTCTCTGCATCTTCTCTAAAACTTATATTCTGTTTAAATATTTTTTTTTTTATCATAGTAGCCATGCTATTCACTGTGAAGTTTTGTTGTTGTAATTGTGTTTTGATGGCATATTGAATTATGTGCCTGACACTTGCTATTGAGTAAATGTTGAGTAAATATCGGAAAATTGCAGTTGTTTTTGTCTCACTGGAAGATTTGTTATTTATAAGTGGTTTTTGCCTTAAGGTATAGCTTGTCCTAGATATCACATTTTGAATTAGATTATTGGCAGTAAAGTCTCCACTGGACATAATATTGCCTTTGGGTTCAGATACCAACTGCAAATGGAAAGAGGCATCTAAAACTACATATGTTAATAGTAGTAACTATATACACTTGTCCCTTGGCATCTTGCACAGGATTGGTTCTAGGACCTCCGTCAGATACCAGAATTTTGTGCATGCTTATCTCCCTTATAGATATCACATAATTGGGACTTCTCTGGTGGTCTAGTGTTTGACTGTATGCTTTCACTGCAGAGGACATGGGTTTGATCCCTGGACAGGGAACTAAGATCCCCGATGCCAAAAAAAAAAAAAAAAAGGGCAAATAATATTTCTTGAATGTAACCTACACACATCCTGCTGTATACTTCTAAGTCATCTCTGGATTACTTATAATACTTAGTACAATGTAAATGCCATGTAAATAGTTGCCGTAGTGTGGCAAACTTGAAGTTTTGCTTTTTGGATCTTCCTGAAAAAAATGTTTTTCTAATATTTTCTATTTGTGGTTGGTTGACTCTGTGGATGCAGAGGGCTAACTATATAGTGATAAACTAATTGCTGGTTAAAATTGAAATATTTTATATTTTTGTTTAGAATTGCTATAATCACCATTGAGAATAGTGTTTGCTGTGGGCTTGTTGTATATGGCCTTTACTATATTGAGGTATGTTCCTTCTGCATCTACTTTCTAGGGAGCTTTTATCTTAAACAAATGTTGCATTTTGTAAAAAGCTTTCTCTGAATCTATTGAGATGATCATATAGCTTTTATCTTTCAATTTGCTAATATGGTGTATCACATTGATTTGTTACATTGAAGAATCCTTACATCCCTGGGATAAAGCCCACTTGATCATGATGTGTAACTTTTTAAATGTGTTATATTCTGTTTGCTAGAATTTTGTTGAAGATTTTTGCATCTATGTTTATCAGTGATACTGTCCTGTAATTTTCTTTTTTGTGGCATCTTTGTCTGGGTTTTAGTATCAGAGTGATGGTGGCTTCATAGAATGAGTTTGGGAGTTTTCCTCCTGCAATTCTCTGGAAGAATTTGGGCAAGATAGGTGTTAGCTGTTCTCTAAACTTTTGATAGAATTCGCCTGTGTAGCCGTTGGCCCTGGGCTTTTGTTTGTTGGAAGACTTTTGATTACAGTTTTGATTTCCATGCTTGTGATTGGTTTATTCATATTTTCTATTTCTTCCTGGTTCAGTTTTGAAAGATTATACTATTCTAAGAATTTGTCTAATGCGATGAACCTGGAGCCTATTACATAGAGTGAAGTAAGTCAGAAAGAAAAACATATATGTATATTAATGCATATATATGGAATCTAGAAAGGTGCTCCTATTTGCAGGGCAGCAGTGGAGATGCAGATGTAGAGAATGGACTTACAGATATGGAGGTGGGGGAGGGGAGGAGAGAAAGGAGACAATGGGATGAATGGAGAGAGTGACATGGAAACATATACACTATCATATGTAAAATAGATAGCCAGTAGAAATTTGCTGTATGACTCAGGGAGCTCAAACCAGTATTTTATAACAACCTAGAAGGGTGAGATTGGATAGGAGGTGGGAGGGAGTTTCAAGAGGGAGGGCACATATGTACACCTATGGCCGCTTCATGTTGATGTATGGCAGAAACCAACACAATACTGTAAAGCAATTATCACCCAATTAAAAATAAATTAATTTTAAAAATTGCTATAATCGTAAACCACAGACATTTAGACTGCCTTACTAAAATTGGCTTAAAAGCTACCAGGGGAATCTAAAATCCTTAGTGGGTAGTTTCTTGAGAATTTCCTCTCCAGAGAATCTTTGTTTTATCTCATATTTCTTCCATATCCCTGAATTTTATCCTTGCTGTTTTTTTGTAATCTGGAAGTTTTGCTTACCATGTCTGATTTCTTGCAGATTTTCTATTTTGTGCATACGTTATTTTGTATATACTGTATATGATGACTTCGGTGAGCAGTGACCGGTCCAGAGGTGCTCGGGAAAAACCACAGATTTCAGCAACACAGGCAACACAACTACAGAAACAAGTGGTACAGGTAAGTTTTTGTGGAACTCTTGTTTTCTTTGTTTAAAATTACAGAAATTAAGGGGCATATATGCGTTAATGTTCTCCTTTGTAGGAAACCCAGGATTTTGAAACTTGTTTTTAAAAAGATAGTTTAGGGATTTCTCTGGTGGTCCAGTGGTTAAGAATCCACTGCCAAAGCAGGCAACACAGGTTCAGTCCCTGGTCTGGGAAGGTTCTACGTGCCATGGAGCAACTAACCCTGTATGCCATAAGTACTGAAGCCCACACTTCTTAGAGGCTCCACAATAAGAGAAATCACAATGAAAAGCCTGCCCACCACAACTAGACAGTAGCTCCCACTTGCCACAACTAGAGAAAACCTTCACACAACAACCAATACTGAGTGCAGCCAAAAATAAAGTAGTTTTTTTTTTTTTTTTTTAAAGAAAAAGATATAGTGAATTTTTTAAACAAATAAATAGTCTATAACAGGAAAGAGGAAGTACAGATTCAGGTTAAGTTGTTCCTTAACTGTTTAATCCTGAACTTTTTCCTTAACTTTTTCACACCTAGGTCATCTCCATTTTGTCATTAATCCAGATGTGTCCTTGGAATGTAATATGAAAATCTCAAGTGGAAAACAATACTCTGAAGTAGAGAGAAATCTGAATTACAAGAGATTTTCAAACTGCTGTCTTTTCTGGGACTTCCCCGGGGGGTTTAGGAGTTGGGACTCCATGCTTCCACTGCACAGGCATGAGTATGACGCCTGGCTGGGGAGCTGAGATCCCTCATGACGTCCAGTGTGGCAAAAAAAAAAAAAAAAAATTAAAGTGAGTTGTTGGGAATGGAAAATCTCTCCATCCCCCACCCAAATAAAATTTTTGGAAAGCTGTCCATTGAGCTTTGAGAAGGATTTCTAGCCCCTTAGATTTCTGATTTCCAGAGAATCAAAGTCTACAGAATGGAGGAAGGAGGACTGCCAAGTATTGTCTCTACTAGCTTTTCCATTGGCACTTTAGGTGTGGCTCATTTTATAGAAGAAAAAAGCTGCCCACTGAACTTTGAGAAGGATTCCTAGACACATAGATTTCTGACTTTCCTTGTGAAAAAACGTTTTGTGAGAATTTCTCAAAACAATAAAATCCTTAACCCTATTCTGGAAAGTGTTTCTTAAGAGAGCAACCTGAAATTGGGGGTAGAATGTGTGTCCCTCATTCCAGAAGATACTTCCTGCTCAATCTAAATGTCTAAAGGTAGAGGTGTCCTGAGACACCCTATCGAGGCAGCAGGGTGTAAGAAGACCATGTGCTCTTTTGAATCTGAGTAAACCTGGGTTTGGGACCTAAGTTTGCCACTTTACCATTGAGATGTTATTACTTAAGTCTCTTTGAACCTTAGTGTAAAAGAAAAATTGCTTGGAGAGTTAGAGAAACATATTGAGAGTAGTACATATAATTTCTGAATATCCTTCTTCTAGATTCCCCCCACATTTTAACATTTTTGCCATGTTTGCTAATTTATCCTGTTCTCTCTCCTTCTACAACAGAGAAACTACACAAAACTTTTCCTTCAAACTTTTTGAGAATAAATTGCAGATATGGTGCATCTTTACCCCTAAATATTGCAGTATATAATTTTTAAAAAAGTGAAGTGAAGTCGCTCAGTCTTGTCTGACTCTTTGCGACCCCATGGACTGTAGCCTGCCAGGCTCCTCCATCCATGGAATTTTCCAGGCAAGAGTACTGGAGTGGGTTGCCATTTCCTTCTCCAGGTATCTTCTTGACCCAGGGATCGAACCTGGGTCTCCCGCATTGCAGGCAGACACTTTACCATCTGAGCCACCAGGGAAGCCCTTGTTTTTTTTTTTTTTAAAAAAAAACAAGGATCTTATTTTATGTAGTCACAAAACAGTTATCAAAAATCAGAAAATCAGCTCATCTAATGTAACCTGTACATTGTATTCATATTTCCCCAATTGTCCCAATAATGTCCTTTTTAGCTAATTAAGTCCTTGATTATACATTGTATTTAGGTGTCAGTTCTCTTAAATCTTTCTTCTTTGAAATATTTATTTATTTGGCTGCTGTGGGTCTTAGTTGTGGCACGTAAGATCTAGTTCCCTGACCAGGGCGTAGACCCAGCGGCCTGCATTGGGAGCACTGAGTCTTAGCCACTGGTCCACCAGAGAAGGTTCCTCTTAGTCTCTTTTAATGCAGGACTTCCTCTGTTTCATGACACTGATGTATTTGAAGAATATATGCCATATATTTTATAGAATATCTCCCAGTTTTATTTCGTCTGATACTTTTTCATGATTAGAGGGAGTTTATGCATTTTTGGTAGAAGTAAAACAGAAATGATGATCTGTACTTAATGCATCATATATGATGTATAGAACATAGTTTTGTCTTATAAACTGGTAATTTTGTCACTTGGTTATCTAGTATCGTGAGGATGATGTTTTACAACACTCTAGTTTTAAAAAATGTAAAATGGAGTGTGATAATGTTAAACTTAAAAAGTTATTTTATGAGGAAAAATGGGCTTATTTGGGAATAGTAGAGAATTGCAATTCAGAATAAGCAAACCATTGCAGAAACCATAGACAAGTCTCAGAAACAAAGGAATCTTATTTTATAGAGAAAACAGGGTAATAAGGGTTTCTCATGAACTGAGTTGCTGAAATAGTTGATTTCTTGTAGGGATGCAGTGTACATCTTTTCCCATTGGGGCCTACCTGCAATGTTAGTTTTTCCTGTAATTGACCTCTAGTGGTACTACCTGAGAGTTTCCCCTTCTGGTATCCTGATTCCATTTTAGTGAATTTTCCCTTTATTAATTTCACAATATTTACTTTACAGCATGCTTGGAAGGAATTAGAAATTATTTAAGTTCTATTCAGGAAGTGGTAGCTTTTACTCTTACTGTATATTCTGCATATGCTATGAAGTGATTATAATAATATTTGAAATTTTAATGAAAAAGGCCTGGTTACTGAAAGAACCCAGTGTTTTGCTTATAACACAACTGTTAAAACATTTAAGCAAAAAGAATAGTTCTTAATTGTTGTTCAGTCGCTAAGTCATGCCCGACTGTTTAGACCCCATGGACTGCAGCACACCAGGCCTCTTTGTCCCTCACTATCTCCCAGAGTTTGCTCAAGTTCATGTTCATTGAATCGGTGATGCCATCCAACCTTCTCATCCTCTGTTGCCCTCTTATCTTTTTGCCTTCAGTCTTTCCCAGTATCAGGGTCTTTTCCAATGAATCAGCTGTTTGCATTAGGTGGCCAAAGTATTGGAGCTTCAGCATCAGTCTTTGCAATGAATATTCAGGGGTGATTTCCTTTAGGATTGACTGGTTTTGTCTTGCTGTCCAAGGGATTCTCAACAGTCTTCTCCAGTACCACAGTTTGAAAGTGTTAATTCTTTGGTGCTCAGCCTTCTTTATGGTCCAACTTTTACATCTGTACATGACTACTGGAAAGACCATAGCTTTGAATATACAGACCTTGTTGGCAAGGTGATATCTTTGCTTTACGCTGTCTAGGTTAGTCATAGCTTTCCTTCCAAGAAGCAAACATCTTATAAATAATTATAACTAACAATACTTAATCTTTAGATGATGGGCATAAGGGTGATTTATAAAACAAAATTTGACTTCATTGTATTTTCCAAATCTACTAGGTAACAGATCCAGCCCCAAACTTTTGGCTGCACTAGAAAAGCTATGAACATATTGTTCATTGTGAAAGTAGCTTTAGCTTATTATGAGCCAAGTGAATGGAAGAGAGATCCAGAGGAAGAGAGTTAGTAATGCTGTTTTTCTTGGCAAGACTTTTGTTTTTCCACTCAACAGTTGTATGGTGGATGTCACTAACGTTTATTGTAGGGGAGGGTGTGTAACCTTGTTAACTTATCCCTTGATTCTGCTTTTTTTTCTCTGATTTCAGAAGCTGAACAAATCTCTTGACACGTTCTAGAGCTCAGCCTGGCAACTTTCCTATCATACTCTTAATTTGGTGCTTTGGTTATTGAATATTTAAAGTAATTTTCTCTTGACTAGGGAAGTCAGCAAAGGAAAAGAATATTTAAGGTTCTGATTTTAAATGCTTTATATTTCATCAATATGCTACGCTAGTGTTGCAATACTGGACTCCTGTTAAGTGCATCAGCTGTGTTGTGTCTAGATGGTCTATAATCTTAGGAATAAAATGATGATACCACTGAAGAGAAATACAAAGATTATTTCAATCATAGTATTTAAGCTGAAAAAGCTGAGTCTGAATAAATTAGTGATTCGTATTTACCTTACATATGATACTGAAGAATGATTTTATGGTTAGAAATGTGTGGATGCAAAAATATCAAAATGAAAATAAGGAAATATATAGAAGCCCTAGACTATTGCCTGCAGCAAAATGCTGTTGGCAGTAACTTTTCTGCTTATAGTCTTTAGTGAAAGTTCGTCAACTTGAGTGTTTTTATTACTAATATTTTATAAGATATTTTAATAGAGTTAGAGGAGCGTTCTTTGTTTCTGTAACTTGTGTATATTTAGGAAACACAGTTCTCTAGCAATTTTTAAGTTTAAATATTGCTGCCTTTAGAGGTATTATTGTGGCTATTTCCCTCCCTGTCCTATTACTTTTGATTGATCCCACATCCCTTTTCAGAAAGATATAGCCAGAGTCCCTGTCCTTGGTGTATCATATACTCTGTAAAATTGTTGTATGCCCTATTTTCTCTGTGAAATGTCTTGAACTAGGCATATTCCGCTAATAAACATCATACAGTGAGTGAATTTTTCCAACTGGTCTATGATTCACTTTCTTGGATATTTTCCCCTATTTATTGTGTGTGTGTATTTATTTTTTAATTGAAGTCTAGTTGATTTACAACATTGTTAGTTTCAAGTGTACAGCGGAGTGACTCAGTTATATGTATATATTTCAGATTATTTACCATTATAGTTATTAAAAGATACTGAATACAGATCCCTGTGTTATTTAGTAATTCCTTGTACTTTAATTATATTTTGTATAGTGGTTTGTATCATTAATCCCATACTCCTAATTTATCTTGCCTCCACGTCTTTTCCCCCTTTTAACTGTCAGTTTTGTTTTCTGCATCTGTGGGTCTTGTTTCTGTTTTGTATATAGGTTCATTCGTATTATTTATTAGATTTCATATATAAGTGATATCGAATAGTACTTGTCTTTCTCTGTCTGATTTCATTTATATTTTTAATTTTAGCTCCTGTTTAGCATCTGTTTTTCTCCCTTCTTTTCCTTGGTCCTTTGTTTTTTACCTTCTTCCAGGCCTTCTTTTCTGGTCTGCTGAAACTCCCCCCCTAATATTTATTATGAAAATGTTCAAATATAAAGAGAAGGTGAAAGACTTGTACAGCGAACACCCACAAGTTCATAATTGCATGTATTTATTTGTCTACCCTGCGCCTTCATCGGTGTTCATGGGCTTTCTCTAGTTAGAACGCGCTGGGACCTCCTCTCTAGTTGTGTGCAGGCTTCTCGTTGTGGTGGCTTCTTGTTGCAGAGGACAGGCTCTGGGGAATGCAGGTTCCATAGTTGTGGTACATGGGTTTAGTTGCCTTGCGACATGTGGGAATCTTCCTGGATCAGGAATCAAACCGGTGTTCCCTGTATTGGCAGGTGGATTCCTAACCACACACCACCAGGACAGCCCCTTCACAATTACCTTTTAGCTCTATTTGTTTTTATCACATTAGTACTCTTGGCCTGGAAAATCCCATGGACGGAGGAGCCTAGTAGGCTGCAGTCCATGGGGTCGCTAAGTCCACTCAACTCTGCCTCTGAATTTGACTATTCTCGGCATCTTGTGTAAGTGGAATCATACTGCTTTTTTGTGACTGGCTTATATAATGGAGTAGAATGTCATGTTGTAGTACATCTATGTTATAGTCTGTGACAAAGATTTCCTTCCTTTTCCAGGCTGAATCCAAGGGTTTTTTATTATTTATCTTTTAAATGAACTCATTTATTTTTATACATGCACCGCGTTCCAGTCCATGTTAGTCATTGTTCTTTCGGCTCTCACACTATCTCTTCTTTGGCCAGTGGGTGCCTCTTCAGCACAACCCCTGAGGCCTGTTTGCACAACTCAGGGTCCAAGA
Source organism: Oreotragus oreotragus (assembly GCA_006410675.1). Taxonomy (NCBI): domain Eukaryota; kingdom Metazoa; phylum Chordata; class Mammalia; order Artiodactyla; family Bovidae; genus Oreotragus; species Oreotragus oreotragus. Next base: position 8,811 of record SJYX01004277.1, on the reverse strand, counting down.
GCTTCTTCCTTTCCTGGGACAAGGTGCTCCAGGCTCATCTGATGCGTTTCCTGCCCCCAGCCTGAAATATAGCACATTTTTTCTTCTGTTTAGTATCTAAATACTATACTATAGGCAGCAATATGGAGAAGGCAATGGCACTCCACTCCAGTACTCTTGCCTGGAAAATCCCATGGACGGAGGAGCCTAGTAGGCTGCAGTCCATGGGGTCGCTAAGAGTCGGACACGACTGAGCAACTTCACTTTCACTTTTCACTTTCATGCATTGGAGAAGGAAATGGCAACCCACTCCAGTGTTCTTGCCTGGAGAATCCCAGGGACGGGGGAAGCCTGGTGGGCTGCTGTCTATGGGGTCTCACAGAGTCGGACACGACTGAAGAGACTTAGCAGCAGCAGCAGCAGGCAGCAATATAGGCTTACGTTGGACTTTTTCCTAATAGTAACTTATTAAAAAAATATATTGAAAGCACTGCAAGAGTATAATAAGAATAAACTAACTGAGGTGGAGATATGAACTGTTGTATTGCTTTACATTTAAGAGGAGCCTGACCACCTCTGCACTAGTTAGAAACAGTGGCTACACGTCAGAATCACTCTGAGAGTCTTAAAGAAAGTCTCAATTTGCTGGGCTCCCCCGCCCTCCCCCCACCAGACTAGTTTTCCTGAACTCTGAAGCAGTGGCGTGAAGTACCTAGATGATGCAAAATCCCCCAGGTGGTCCCAGGGTGCAGACAGAGTTGAGAGTGCTCATCTATCAATGATATCATAACTAAAATAAAATGAAAGTTACCCCCCAGAAAGAAACCTGAACTCTGGAAATCCACTTATCCCAGATTATATCAGGTTCCAGACTTTTCTGTGTAAACTGTCTTTTGCTGTCATGATTTTGGGGACCTTTAACAATACAGGAGACTGATAAGTCACCCAGCATTGCACATGCCTAATGGGACTCCTAATTGTGTTTCATAGGTTTGAACAAGCACCAGCCTCAGGCTTATTAAGGACACGATTGGGTCAACATATTGCCACCCTGAAAGGACATGATACTTCTGTCCAAGAAGAGGAAGTAGCAAAGCTGTCTGAAGTTTTCCTGGTCAGTAAACTGGACCAGAGGACAAAGGTTAATACTTTTTATTCTTTAAAATAAGTTTCAAATTGTACAAGTTAGTCATTTGAGAAAATAGTTAACATCCCTAACAATGATTAACATATTTGAAAAATGTAAATTGTAAGTGAGCTTTTGTGGTTGGTTGGATGACTTTGATCTCAAACCTTTTGCATAGTGTTTTGTTAAGCATTTCAGGTCCTTTCTTACATAAGGTTAGTTAACTCAGGGCCTAGAGGTAACCTAATTAAACATACCTACTGCAACATTTGTCCAGGGAGCTTAGGAGCCTCTTGGAGAATTCTGGTTTTCTTTCTCTACACCATCCTTTAAACATACTGTGTGGTCATTTTTGTCAACTCAGCAAATATGTATTTGTCCACTTCTGTGGATTAGGCAGCAGCCCAGATCTGTGGGGGAGAGAGAGAGAAATCCCATGTGGCCCCTCCTCTGGGGGATGGCAGAGTGGCTGTCTGCAGTAGGAACATGGCAGAGGGCTTAGACCCTCCAGAAGGGGAGCCAGGCATCTGGAGAAGCAGGGAGGACAGATCTGATGACTGAGGGAGCTGAGAGGCATGCGAAGGTGACCCTGAAAAGCCAGGCAGGATTTCAGCAGGCTCTGAGGGGGTGGGTGACGGACTTAGGGGCCAAAGAACAGGTTGAAAAAGTGCACATTTTCCCAGGAAATGGAGCCGTTGTCGCGGCTGAGGAGCAGACTACACCTGGGGACAGGGACCAGAAGTTGTACAGGGTCTGGCCCAGCTCAGGAGAGGTGTTCACGGGTTCAGCGGAGTTTGGGAAGCCGCAGAGCCCCTTGAGCCAGGCTGCAGGAGGGGCCTCAGGGAATTTAGTCCCTGAGAACTGAGAGGGGGACAGCCAAGGATGCACCCAGCCGTGGTTCAGCGGGACAGTCGGGAGTGGACTGAGCACGTGCGCAGGTAGAGCGGCTCATGCTGGACCGAGTCATGGAGCCAGTTCCCAGGGAGGTGCAGTAGGTGGGACTGGAGGGCAGAAACTCAGGTCCAGAGCGGCCCATCTGGCTAGTGGATCTTATCCCTAACCAGAGATCCAGCTCAGGCCCAAGGCAGTGAGAGCATGGAGTCCCAAACATTGGGCCACTGGGCAGTTCCCTCCAAGTATGTGTTTTCACCCTTACACATGCTTAACTCTATATAACATAGAGTTTTCTGGCTTTAATACTTCTTTATTTTGATTATGCACGAAGTTCAGGATTCCATAGGAGCCCTCTCTGGAAGCAGTCCTTGCCCCTTTGTCCCAAAGCCACACCTTGTTTTGCAGCCCTGTCCAGAGCCTCTGTGTTGCCCTCCAGCCTTTCAGAGCACCTTCAGCCCTGCCCAACACCCCCTCTCCAGCCCTCTAATTAGAAAAGAGTAGAAGGACTTTAAAAAAAGTATTTCACACATACACACATGGAGCAGCACAGTGAAGCCACCGACCCGTGTCTGCGTGTATGTTACCTCTGCACTCTGCAGTTCCCCACCCCTTCGCCCGCCCCTCTCTCCTCTGCTCCTGCCCTTGCTCTTCTCTCCTTCCTCGTCTCCTTTCTCCCCATTCTCCTTCTGGACTGGATTATTGCAGGTAGAGATACAGCCCCTGGGCGCCCCTCACAGATCCTGCCCTTTTCAAAGGTAACCTTGTGCACATCCTTCCTGAACACATTTTCTTTTTACTGCGCTGCATGCGACTCAGTAACTAACCCTCAGTTTTGTCTTGTTTGTGGTGTGGCATCGTCCGTGTAAATGTTCTTAAAGAAAGAACTGTGTTCTTTAGGAAGAACAGAACTATTGCTTTTTAGATTCTTTTTTGTATCTATTGATAAATGTAGATCCTAATAAGGATTTTGTTTTCAGGTTTTATTATCCATTGTATTTACGTCTGTTTTGTAATGACATTGTTCTCCATTCATACTCACTGCAGATACACCATATCTCAGTCACATCAAGGGGAAACTAAGCATTGGTTTACAGTATTGTCATTTACCATCTCCTTGTCTTTTTTTTTTTAAGGTGGTGTTTATATTAGAAAACATATTCCAAGTTCCAGACAACCAGTTCACCCATAATTTTTCAAATAATAACTCCATAATTAATAGGAAGAGGGGTGCCCGATTGATAGCCCATTAGTCAAATAACCTTCTACCTGCCCTAGTAGGTATTTTGTTCTTTTTAAATCATCTAGTGACAACCATAAAAATTACCAATAAATAAATGACAAAACCCATCCTTATAAATAGAAGCAAGCAGGCAGTTTCTAAATAGGTTGTGACTGAAAAAAAGCACAACCCTAAAGACTCACACAGCCCTGAAGACTCGCCTACCCGAGTGACGTGGGCAGGACAAGCCTGGCAGATGTGAGGACAGAAGGCTTTTCTGGGCTCTAGGACCATTAGAGTCACAAATCAGCACAGTCAAGTGTCTTTGACTTGTCCTCCTATATTGACCGTATATATATTTAGTAAATAATACAGTTAAATATTTCTCTGCAGGTAAAAAAATTTTAAAGTAAGAGATTTTCAAAATTTAAGAAAGCTCTAGTAGAAATCACTTGATTAAGAGTCTAATGAAGCTGAGAAATATTTACTTTGATCTCTTGGGTAAATGGCTAATTAAACAGCCACATGTAAATGATGTTTACCTGTGGGTCCCTTGCCGTCAGCTGGAGTCAATCCCGTCTCTTGAGTAAATACATCACTAAAGCCGCCAAAACTCGGATTATGTCCCCCCGAGACCAGATAAGATCCACAGCACCCGCATAACCTATTAGGCAATTACATAATTGAGCTGCATGCTTTTAAATCAGGAAAATCTGTAATTACTCTATGTGGAAAAAAAAATGAGTTGGGTGCTTCATTAAAATACCAAGTGCCTTAATACTGCTTTTCTCCTAAGTGGTGCCTGCTTCTACCCAGGGAAGCGTCCATAGGCAAAGCAGCCCAGCCCACCAGTGTCATTCACAGAGCAGGTGGAAGCAGCCTTGGGAGTCCCTGCCCCTTCTCTGAATGGTGACCTGGGATGCCATCCTCCTCTCTTGACTACTTGTTCACTGGCTCATGTGAATTCTTCCCCTTTCTTATTGCTACTTTGATACCGTCTTCTTCCTCTCCTATAATCCACATACAGCTTCAGTGATGACACTTGTACTTCCGTTTGGACACTGAACAATTACTTCTTGTGTGCAAGGTTCTTGAGGAAGGGTCAATTAAATCTGTGTATGAGGGGAACAGCCATGCTGTCAACATCCCTGGTTTTTCATTCTCTTGCTCTTCTGTATCTGCATTAATAACACTGATTTCCATATGAAGGTTTTTTACTTTATTGTTTTCACATTCATTTTCTCTCTGTACCACCCATTGTAGAAACTATATCCTTGTAGAGCTAACATATGTTTTCTTTTTCTAAAAAACATAGCAGGAAAAAAAAAAACTTGAAATATTAAGGTAAACAGAAAGAAGACAAGACAACTGCCTGTTACCCAGCTCTCTTATAAAACTTTGTTGACACTGAGATGTGTTGTCTTTAATATATTGGCAAACATGGGTTGTGCTGTGTGTCTGGATGAACTCCATGACCTGGCCCCCACACCATGTCACAGAGGAAACCTCTTTTCACATCATCACATGCTCTCCATCCTTCCTGACAGTTGCACAGAGACCCCTGTGTGGCCCTTCTACTGTCTCTTTAACCAGGCTCCTGGTGTTGAACATTTTAGGTTGTTTTTAATTTCTTCTCTAGTGAAAAAGTTTCAAAGAATATTGAGAGCTCAGCTTTTTACAGATTCTCATGCTGTTTCCTGAGAATGAGTTCCTAGATGTGGATCTCTTAGGTCAAAGGGTCTGTGCCTCTCCCAGGCTTCTGCTTTGCACTGCCAGAACTCACCCTGGCAGGGTCATCTCTTACCAGGAATGGATGAAGATATCAGTTCTCTGCACTGTTTATGAAACTCGATACCATCAACCTTTTTTGGACACCAAATTTAGAAGTGCAGATGACAGCCAATTTTTCTGTGTGTTCATTTGACACAAATGGAGTGACAAATAGATTCAAGGGATTAGATCTTATAGGCAGAGTGCCTAAAGAACCATGAACGGAGGTTCGTGATGTTGTACAGGAGGCAGTGATCAATACCATCCCCAAGAAAAAGAAATGCAGAAAGGCAAAATGGTTGTCTGAGGATGCCTTACAAATAGCTGTGAAAATAAGAAGTGAAAGGCAAAGGAGAAAAGGAAAGATATACCCATTTGAATGCAGAGTTCCAAAGAATAACAAGGAGAGATAAGAAAGCCATCCTCAGCAATCAATGCAAAGAAATAGAGGAAAACAACAGAATGGGAAAGACTAGAGATCTCTTCAAGAAAATAAGAGATCCCAAGGGAACATTTCATGCAAAGATGAGCACAATAAAGGACAGAAATAGTATGGACCAAACAGAAGCAGAAGATACTAAGAAGAGGTGGCAAGAATACACAAAAGAACTGTACAAAAAAGATCTTCACGACCTGGATAATCACAGTGGAGTGATCACCAACCTAGAGCCAGACATCCTGGAATGTGAAGTCAAGTGGGCCTTAGGAAGCATTACTATGAACAAAGCTAGTGGAGTTGATGGAATTCCAGTGGAGCTATTTCAAATCCTGAAAGCTGATGCTGTGAAAGTGCTGCACTCAATATGCCAACAAATTTGGAAAATTCAGCAGTGGCCACAGGACTGGAAAAGGTCAGTTTTCATCCCAATTCCAAAGAAAGGCCATGCCAAAGAATGCTCAGACTACCATACATTTGCACTCATCTCACACGCTAGCAAAGTAATGCTCAAAATTCTCCGAACCAGGCTTCAACAGTACTTAAACCCTGAACTTCCAAATGTGCAAGCTGGATTTAGAAAAGGCAGAGGAATCAGAGATACAATTACTAACATGTGTCAGATCATTGAAAAAGCAAGAGAGTTCCAGAAAAACATCTATTTCTGCTTTACTGACTATGCTAAAGCCTTTGTGTGGATCACAACAAACTGTGGGAAATTCTTCAAGAGATTGGTATACCAGACCACCTTACCTGCCTCCTGAGAAAGCTGTAGGCAGGTCAAGAAGCAACAGTTAGAACTGGACATGGATTGGACGCACCGGCAGCATTTCAGATTGCTGACTTCTCCAGCAGAGCCGGGCCTACATTTTTGCAACCATGTCTAAGGGACCTGCAGTTGGCTTTGATCTTGGCACCACCTATTCCTGTGTGGGTGTTTTCCAGCATGGAAAGGTGGAAATAATTGCCAATGATCAGGGGAACTGAACCACCCCAAGCTATGTCGCCTTTACTGATACTGAACGATTGATCAGTGATGCTGCAAAGAACCAAGTCGCAATGAATCCCACCAACACGGTTTTTGGTAAGCCTTAATTGTAGTGTGAATTTGAGGGATTTAGGCAGTGTGTAATTTGAGAAGCTGTTACTGTTAAAAGTGAGGTGTCCATGAAATCTTTGAGAATAAAAGATAACCTGTAGGAAACTTGATTATCCTTTCAAAATCTAATTGTAGTATCATGGCTCTTCAGAAGTTGAATCCATTTAATGTATGAATTTGCGTTGACAGGCATTTAGTCAGTAGGATGGTGGGTTTAAGTTCTTAATGAAAAGATGCTGTATAATGAAGTTAAAGGTAACAATATTTGATATTTTTGATAGATGCCAAACGACTTATTGGACGAAGATTTGATGATGCTGTTGTCCAATCTGATATGAAACATTGGCCCTTCATGGTGGTGAATGATGCTGGCAGGCCTAAGGTTCAAGTAGAATACAAGGGAGAGACTAAGAGTTTTTATCCAGAGGAGGTGTCATCCATGGTCCTGACAAAGATGAAGGAGATTGCAGAGGCCTACCTTGGAAAGGTGAGCACCATACTGCAGGAGGATGTGGAGGTTATCAGATTTCTTGGTAATGTGGGGTTCTGGCTGACTCGGGGGTGAGTAGTAAAACTAGAATGGTGAAGGTTAATTTTTGCATATCCAACTTGTTTTAATCTTTTTTTCTTGCTAGACTGTTACCAACGCTGTTGTCACAGTACCTGCCTATTTTAATGACTCTCAGCGTCAGGCTACCAAAGATGCTGGAACTATTGCTGGTCTCAACGTACTTCGAATCATCAATGAGCCGACTGCTGCTGCTATTGCCTATGGCTTAGACAAAAAGGTACATACATGTTTTATGTATGTCTGAGTCAAAACTGATTTGAGTTAACCGCAAACATGAAAAGAAATGATTTGTATTTTAACTTTCAGGTTGGAGCAGAAAGAAATGTGCTGATCTTTGATTTAGGTGGTGGCACTTTTGATGTGTCAATCCTCACTATTGAGGATGGAATCTTTGAGGTCAAATCTACAGCTGGAGATACTCACTTGGGTGGAGAAGACTTTGACAACCGCATGGTCAACCATTTTATTGCAGAGTTCAAGCGTAAACACAAGAAGGATATCAGTGAGAACAAGAGGGCTGTCCGTCGCCTCCGTACTGCTTGTGAGCGTGCTAAGCGCACTCTCTCTTCCAGCACCCAGGCCAGTATTGAGATTGATTCCCTCTATGAAGGAATCGACTTCTATACCTCTATTACCCGTGCCCGATTTGAAGAATTGAATGCTGACTTGTTCCGTGGCACCTTGGACCCTGTGGAGAAAGCCCTTCGGGATGCCAAACTGGACAAGTCTCAGATACATGATATTGTCTTGGTTGGTGGCTCAACCCGCATCCCCAAGATTCAGAAACTTCTCCAGGACTTCTTCAATGGGAAAGAACTGAATAAGAGCATCAACCCTGATGAGGCTGTTGCATACGGTGCAGGTAATCTCATGTTTGGTTGTAAACAGCAGTTAGGAGGCCTAAGCTAAATTTCGCTGTGATGAATGATTTTTAAACATTCGTAGTTTCCACCAAAAGCTTTAGCTAATGATGGCAAAACTTCCTTGGATGTCTGAGCGATTGAGAATTGTTAGTAAGATAATGAGTTCAATTGTGGTTTTTCTTTAAAAAAATAATTTTCTCTTTAATGTAGCTGTCCAGGCAGCCATTTTGTCTGGAGACAAATCTGAAAATGTTCAAGACTTGCTGCTGTTGGATGTCACTCCTCTTTCCCTTGGAATTGAAACTGCTGGTGGAGTCATGACTGTCCTCATCAAGCGCAATACCACCATTCCTACCAAGCAGACACAGACTTTCACCACCTACTCTGACAACCAGCCTGGTGTGCTCATTCAGGTGAGCTGACTCAGTTTGGCTTACTTGAGCTGCTGTAAAATTGGGCAGGATTTGTTCTGCTGTGATGATGGATTCCAAAACCATTCGTAGTTTCCACCAGAAATCCTGTGTTGGCCAACTCCTTCCTTGGATGTCTGAGCGATCAGTCTTGCCTAATCAAGTTTACCCAAATTTAAGCCAGTAGAGAAACTGAGCTTTCCCCTGTGTTTTTGTAGTATTTCTATAATATTGAATGTAATTTCTATAGGTTTATGAAGGTGAGCGTGCCATGACCAAGGATAACAACCTGCTTGGCAAGTTTGAACTCACAGGCATACCTCCTGCCCCCCGTGGTGTTCCCCAGATTGAAGTCACTTTTGATATTGATGCCAATGGCATTCTCAATGTTTCTGCTGTGGATAAGAGTACAGGAAAAGAGAACAAGATTACCATCACTAATGA